>NJDD01007635.1:78847-93336 GCA_002245505.1 Calephelis nemesis | reverse complement strand
CCTCAAGCGCGAGCAAGTAACGTTACAGAAAAATACCGATATTTCGATCCCTGTCGCCCAGTCCGATCGCGGTCGCGGGCCCGTGCCGTCCAAATTATACCTAAATACTTTTAAAAATGACAAATCCGAATACTAGAAAATCATGTGTTATGCTTAAATGTGTATTCTTATATATTAACTACACTACTACCTAATTAATTATTAATACTAATTACTAACAAAATTAAAGGAGCCCAACAAACGGTAACTTTGCAAAGATATAAATGTTTGTACTTAATTTCGCATGTCGACGGCTTGGATACAATTGCCGTATTTAAAAAAAGGTAAACGTGTGCACAGTATAGATACTAATGTGTCAGTTACCAATTACAAATACAGTTAGATACCAATTTGCCGAAAAAGTTGTTTTTTATAGTTCTATCTAAAGGACGTTAAAATGCCCACAGGCTTATGTAAATCGAAAACAAGTCGACCTGCTAGATTTAGTGGTGATTTCAGCATGTGGAATAGTTAATCTTCAAAGCAGTCTTTTTTATTTTAAGTAACTTCCTAGTGTTTTAAGCAAAATACATTTAAGTTTATTTTATTGTATTTAAAAATATAAGATTTTGAAGTTACGTACGTTCCATTTTCCATAAATGTTTGTGGTTTTATAGAATTTAAATAAAACTTAGTTACATTATGATACTGTTATTTTATTAATTTGTCAAAAATGTTTTCCTTCCAAAACTTTACACAGTTTCCAAAAAGATCACATCGTTATAAACTACTTATTTCATGCACATGAACATTTCTTGAGATTTCAAAGTTAACGTGTGCAATACAAAATTCTGTAGAATGTTACAGCCACCTTCGTTGGCGGCACAAACTTCGCAGGTTACATTTAAAACTTCTTGATCCTTTTCATTGCATACTAAACTGCAATAATGAGGTGTGGTACGTACGCCGGAGGTCTGGCGTGATTATACATGTAACCGTACATACATCACCTACTTTTTTTACTTGAACTTAACCATTAGCATCATGGCCATAGCTTTCTCTTGCCGATCTGAAATAAGTTCCATATAAAAATAAAGGGCGTTACGTATTTTGTAAGTAAATAAATACAAATAACAAAAGGTTTAGCGTTCAACCCACTACATCTACACGATGAGTACCTATCCTACTTCCTACTAATGTAATAAATGCGAATATTTGTCAGCGTATGTGTTATCATTCACACAAAGAATTCTTGACGGATCTGGAGGAAGTCTGGTATAACACATAGGCTACTTTTAACATTGGGAAATGGCACAACAGGTAAAACGGGCAAAGCTGCTGGCGGAAGCTAATATGCAATAAAACAATGTTACATATTATAATACCTCATTATTAATAAAAAAATGCTAAGAAATGCGGTACCTGTATACCTACTACATAAACGTAGCATATGCCTACAAGCGGTGCACGTAACTACATCAAAGAAATACATTTTTTGTAGGAAAGAACATACTCTGTACCTAACTATATGCTACAAAGCTATAATAAATATTCGTTGTCGTTAACATAAAAAAAGAATGGTAGGTAGGCACTCCTATTTTATTTGAGTTGCATTTTTCCATTACATTAGTTGGGTATTTTGTTTTGATATAAAATTATTTTTAAACAAAAAAGAAAACCGCCTTTAAAAACTCGCTAGAACTAAAAAGGATGAAATAATTTGTTATAATGTTATGTGTACAAACTATATCCTACCCAAAAATATTTACAAGACCACAACAAAAGATATCGACGAAACTAACCTATGAATAAACACTTATTTTAATTACTTACCTTCCTTAATTGATACTCTTCTAATACCTAACTAATATTATACCTAATACCTACACAATTTCTTGTTTTTTATGTAGCACTTGAAGTCGGTGCCTCCATTCATCCATGCCTTCAATTATTTTAGATTCAAAATTACTCAAGAGGTGACGCCACACGCAAAGTTAGATCGCGCTATCGTTGTGTTTTACTAAAAACTATATAAAGATAAAGCTTTATTCACATGTTATCTGTCGGTCTGTTAGTTGCTTGGTCGTTCGTTGTTACTTGTTATTGCGTTTATTTGCTGTCATCTGAAATTTCTGTTTACTTAATATACCTAAGTATAGTAGTGTATAGGATTTAACTTGTCGGGTTCCATTCATTTTATAATTATTCTAATTGTAGGTTTATTAGGTTAGTTACCTACGTAGGTCGTACGTAAATGTTTGTGGTTGGATTGATTAGTATTTAGTTTTTAAGGCACCTACTTCAATTGCTACATAAAAAATGTGTAGGTATTAGAAGAGTATCAATAAAGGTGGGTAAGTAATTAAAATAAGTGTTTATTCATAGGTTAGTTTCGTCGATATCTTTTGTTGTGGTCTTGTAAATATTTTTGGGTAGGATATACTTTGTACACATAATATTATAACAAATTATTTCATTCTTTTTAGTTCTAGAGAGTTTTTTATAGGCGTTTTTCCTTTTTTGTTTAAAAAAAAATTATTTCTTGCTTTTAAGTTGTACAATTACAATATACTAATTAGGTTCGTGGATAAAGCAGGTTTTAGGTAAATAATGGGGAGGCCATCTGTACATGCATCACGCATGTGAAAGCGTCGAGCACAGGAGCCTAAAAGTATAAAAATGAGCGCCTGAGCCGCAATACGGACGCTGAGAACGGAATAAAACACAACGCCTTAGAGAGTCGTTCGAAGACCGTGAAAAACGGCTTAAAAAGCCTAATTACGTACAAATAAATTTTTCGAACGAGACTGTAGAACAACGACAACATCGGTTTGATATATAATCTCCTTTCTTATACATAAGCTTTTCTTTTACTTTTTACTTTTAATGTTTGTCAAGACTGTCACTATGTTTTCTTCTAGGTAAATTAAAGCCAAGTTTAATGTGGTTTATCGTATTAATTAATGTATCAATTTAATTTACCTAGAAGAAAACATAGTGACAGTCTTGACAAACATTAAAAGTAAAAAGTAAAAGAAAAGCTTATGTATAAGAAAGGAAATTATATATCATTCACCCCCGCCTGTCCATGACGTAGTCATTCAAATAGGTTGGGGTTCTACGTATCCTTGTCGGTTTTTGAAGTGGCGGAGAGCCGTTATCAGGTTGCGCTGACCCTCTCGAGATTTCAGCACTTTTTTGATTGGATACACCTGCATCGTTAACTTCTTCGTCATTAGTCGGTAGAATCTCTATTGGAGGTTCTGAGCCTTCATGATAAGATGCTTCAGCATCTTCAAACGTCTCTTCAAAATCGTTTGAAGTTGATTGGCTATCGCCCCCTGGTAAAGGAGCTAGCTGTCTATTTGAGACAGTGTGTTCTCGGCCATCATCCCGTCTAATATGAGAGTAGGATGGGTTGCTGTGGAGAAGTTCTACCTCTTCAACTATAGGGTCAGTTTTGGAGCGCACATTCTTTCTCACGAGGATTGGACCTGGTATGAGCCACGATGGAATGGATTCTCCAACTGGGGTACGTCTCGGAAAGTTGAAGATTCTTTCATGAGGTGTCATATTTATTGAAGTGCATAAAAGTGATCGTATAGAATGAAGTGCAGGGTTCAGTGCGAGTTCCCATTTCTCGACTGGAAGGTTTTTGGACTTGAGGTTAAGTTGAATTGTTCGCCATAGTGTTCCGTTTAGTTTTTCAACTTGTCCGTTGCCTTCTGGATTATATGGTGTTGTACGAGAAGATGCTATACCATGGTTTCTGAAAAATGATTGTAGTTCATTTGACATAAAAGATAAGCCTCTGTCGCTGTGAATATACAAGGGTTGACCGAAAATAAAAAAGATCTCTTTCAGACATTCGATTACTGTTGTAGCTGTCATATCCTTGCAAGGAAACGCAAATGGATAGCGTGAAAACTCATCAATAATAGTAAGTATATATTTATTCTGTGTTGCTGATGGCAGTGGGCCCTTAAAGTCGATATTGAGCCTTTCAAAGCATGAAGTAGCCTTAATTAGAATTCCTTTTGCCTTAGCGAAACGTGGTTTTACTTCGGTACAAACTCTGCTTGAGGCAGTCATTCGCTTAATATCGTCTAACGAGTAGGGTAGATTTTTGGCCTTTGTGTAGTGGTACATGCGAGTGATACCTGGGTGAGATAGGGCATCATGCAGTTCCATGAGTTTGTTCATGTTCATGTATGCACATACTCTTGATAAAGCATCCGCTGCAACGTTTTCAACCCCAGGCCTGTAAATTATATCATAATTGTAGCATGATAATTCAAGGCGCCATCTTTCTAATTTATCGTTCTTAATTTTCGAAGGATTTCCTTGATCAAATATGTGGCTAACTGATTGTTGGTCTGTTATTAAAATAAAATGGCGTGAAATCAATAAGTGTCGCCATTTTCGTAAGCATTCGACAATTGCGCAAGCTTCTTTCTCTACCGATGCATGTTTTCGCTCGCAAGCAGATAAAGTTCTAGAGAAGAATGCTATGGGGCGTCCCTTTTGAGAAAGCGTTCCGGCAATCGCAAAATTGGAGGCATCTGTTTCGACAGTTAGTATTTCTTTGTTATCAATAGCAACTAATGCTGCTTTTTGTATATCCGCTTTCAAAAGCTGAAAGCTTGTTTTTGCCTCATCGTTCAGTGGGAAAGTAACATTTAGTAATGTAGTTAAAGTAACCTTATTAGTATAAGGGGCTGTATTTTGGCCGAAAAGTTTTGGACCCATTTAGCATAGTGAGCGAAAAGCCCAAGCGCCCGTTTAAGTTCAGAAGTATTAGCTGGTAATGGCAACTTCAATAATGGCTCAAGACGATCCTTATCAGGTTCTACAACATTGTTGCAAATAGTGTAGCCCAATAGGCTGACAGAGGTTTTATTAAAGTTGCATTTATCTCTGTTCAGTATGAGTTTGTATTTCGAAACTGCATGCATGAATTTATCGAGATTGTCGTCGTGCTCCTTCTGAGTCTTACCACATACTGTTACGTAATCCAAGTAAGTGAAGATTCCATTGAGTTTGTTTCGATCAGTAATGTATTCTAAGGTACGTTGAAAAGCGGCTACACCATTTGTAACTTCAAAAGGGATTCTTTTGAACTGGTACAATTTTCCGTCTGCTTCGAAGGCAGTATATATTCTCTCTCTTTCTAGTATAGGAATCTGATGATAAGCAGAGAATCGATTTGACTGAAAATGTTAAACTTTGCAACCATTGACACGATATGCTCGATGTTAGGTAAGGGATACGCATCTAAGTACGTAAATTTGTTGATATTTCTGGAATAGTCAATCAGTAGTCGTTTACGGTGATTCCCGCCGCCAGCTACAAGTACTTGAGCGCGCCAAGGGGAGTTACTAGGTTCGATAACACCATTCTGTAATAGTTTGGTGATTTCTTCTTTGATAAAAACTTCTTCATCTGCAGAGCGTCGTCTTGATTTTATGGCAATAGGCCTAATATCTGCAGACAATTGAGAAAACAAAGAAGCCGGAGGGACTGTAGCTTCCATCACGCAAATTTGCAATGGTTGCTTTGATCCGCCGAATTGAAGTTCAAGTTTTGAATGATGTTTCAGTATATCATGTCCGATTATGACGTCTGCACATAAGTTGTTTACCACAAGTAAGGGTTGCTGTTTGTATACATGTTCGCTTATAGCAAGAGTGGCAAAGCAAATGCCATCCACAAAGGATGTGTGGTTTAGTGAAGCAAGAGAAACTGTTTGTTTGTATGGTCTTAATTTTAATTTCATCAGTTGGGCGATATTTCTATCTATAACTCTCGCTGAGCTGCCCGTATCAATCAGTGCGTCAGCTTGTAATTCATTAACCATTATCGAAATAGTGGCTGTTTTGAGGCTCGTAGGTGAAGCAGCAGAGAAAATCGAGTTTATAGGAAAGAAGGCTGCATTGTTAGTAGTCGTAATTGCTGCACTAGCCGAGTATCCAATCAAAAAAGTGCTGAAAACTCGAGAGTGTCAGCGCAACCTGATAACGGCTCTCCGCCACTTCAAAAACCGACAAGGATACGTAGAACCCCAACCTATTTGAATGACTACGTCATGGACAGGCGGGGGTGAATGATATATAATCTCCTTTCTTATACATAAGCTTTTCTTTTACTTTTTACTTTTAATGTTTGTCAAGCCTGTCACTATGTTTTCTTCTAGGTAAATTAAAGCCAAGTTTAATGTGGTCAATCGTATTAATTAATGTATCACGGTTGTATCTTATTAATGACAGGTTATCGAATGAAACGCCTGAGCAGCGTCAAAATCGATTGTCTCGGATTTACTACTGACTCCAAGCTGTTGACGAAACCCCACGATGAACGAGCCTTAGCAGAAATGTTACGTTTAAGAAATCTTATTTCCATTGAAGAAGAAATCTAATACTCGTTCATCGTTGGGTATATTTATGTATGTTTAAGTTTTGACTCTGCACAGAGAGAGCACTACTTGGATTATACTCAGGGTTGGGCAGTATTTGAATTACTTGTAATTGAAATACGTAATTGAAATACAAATACGTATTTGGTATTTGTATTTCAATTACTTCCTTAAAATGTAATTTGTAATTCGTATTTCAAATACCTGACGACGAAGTATTTTGTAATTAGTATTTCAAATACTTGAGGCTTCAAAATACATTTTAACATTAAAATACATTTAAACTTCATTTAGCGATTGTGAGTGTGCGTTATGGAATATGTCCAGAAGACCCAAATCGGCTGAAGTCATAAAAGAATGTTTTGGACATCAGTTAATATATCCCTGTCCCACAAGATGGAACTCTATGATTTTATAGAGCAGCTAATGAGATGCAAATCAAAATTAAATGACCTATTTCATAAGTTGGATAAGAATAACACTTTCTCTGCTATAGAACTAGAATACTTGGAGGAATTCATTGAAGTATTAATACCAATTGCTACAGCTTTAGATAACATTCAGGGCAACAATTGTGACTATAGCAAACTTCTACCTACTTTAATGTCTCTTAGAATCAGAATCAGAGTATTCTTTATTCACATGAACCATACAAGTGGTATTTGTGCGCGTCGACATTTTTTTAAACTACCACCGGATCGGAATCATCGAACCAGGTTAGATCGACTGCAGGATAGCAATTTGAGGCATTTTACTCTCATACCACAACTAAAAGGGAGCTTGGAAAAAAGTTTTGGTAAGTTTTTTAAACTATCCCCCGAAGTAAATGGAGCCATATTGGCGTCATGCTACCACCCTCGTTACAAAATGCGTTGTTTACCAGAAAGCATCACAGTAGAGGAGAGGCAAAGAATTTAAAATCTTGCCAATCATGCCTTAGAGACAAGTAACAAAAAGCATGAAATAATAGATGGAAGCAGCAGGAGTAGCACCACTAGTAAAGAAGATGATGAATTTATGGTTTTTGAGAACAGAGACAGTGATGAACCACAGACATCTAAAATGGAGTTAGAATTGGTCAGCTTCCTATATGATAGAAGCAAAGAGCTTTCAATTCTTGAGTGCTATCCAAATATAAAAAATGTGTTCATACAATTTAACACAAGTTTGTGCTCATCAGGACCTGTAGAAAGATTGTTTTCTTTGGCAGGTTTTATTCATTCTTCAACAAAAGGCTGTATAGCATTACACTTACATTACAGTACATTTAAAAATCTAGTGTTTACTAAAGGAAACTCTGGTTTTATTGATTAATTAATTTCTGTTGATTATATTCTGTATATAATAGATTCTTGTTTTCCTCAACTTTTCAGCCCATGCTGTTCTAGATTACTCATTTTTAACCGACTGGTTTGTATTTTTCTATCTGTTTGCGCATAACTCCATCGCTTGCAAACCGATTTGAAAAATTATTTTTTCGTTGAAAAGGGTTTACTTTCCAAATGGTGTCTTAAGCAACTTTTTCGAAATCGGAAAAGCAGTTTTTGAAAAATCAACAAAATTAAAATTTAATTCACTTGGTTTAGTATTTTTTATGTCATGAATGAGGATTTTTCGCTTATTGTTTACGTGAACGATGTTACTAAGACCAGTACGAGTAATAACATAGTCCAAGTAGAACTAACAAAGGGTTAAAATGTTGGTTATTTTGTTTTTAAGTCATTCATCATTCATTGTCTGATGGTTTTTGAAGGCGGGTTTTTTTAAAATAGTTTGAGTAATTATGTAATTTGTATTTTGTATTTCAATTAAAAATGGCTAAAATACTGTTTTTGTGTTTTATATTTCAAATACCTTACCTAAAGATATTTTGTATTTTGCATTTTAATTACTTGCGATACTGTATTTTGTAATTTGTATTTCAATTCAAGCAAAGCATGTATTTTGCCCAGCCCTGATTATACTACAATTTAAGCACTACTAACATTTTTCAAACTCAATAGAAACCCTAAGCTTGCCCATTTTTTGTAATATTTTCCTCGATTTCTCCAGAATCCCTTCATCAGATCCTGACTTCCTTGTCATGACACTACGCTTTCAAACAAAAAAGAATTATCCAAATCGGACAAGCTGTTTTCGAGTAATCGCTTAAAATGTTCATCATTAGGGATGCTCCTCATCATCATAAGATGACGATTTTTATACGTAAAATCTCTCTAAATTGATAAAAAGTCAAGAAAAACTCTATGCTTCCATACATTTTTTCAGGAATGCCCTCGATTTCACCAGGATGCCATCATCAGATCCAGACTTCCTTACCATGAGACTACCTGTGAGGTACACCTTTCCAAACAAAAAAATAACTGTCCAAATCAGACCAGCCGTTTTAGAGTAATCGCTGAAAATGTCCTTCAGTATGGATGCTCTCCATCATCAGCTCATCATCATAAAATTACGATTTTCATCGGTAAAATCCCTCTCAATTGATAAAAAGTCAACAAAATTATGTACTTCGATACATTTTTTTCAGAAATGCCCTCGATTTCTCCAGAATCCCATCATCAGATCCTGAGTTCCTTCCTATGGGACCACCTGTGGAGCTTACTCTTTCAAATAAAAAAATAATTTTTCAAATTAGTCCAGCCGTTTAGAAATGATCGCTGAGCATACATAAAAAAAATTGCGACGAATTGAGAACCTCCTCCTTTTTTGAAGTCGGTTAAAAACAATTTAGAACAGATAAATTATTATTAAATATACCTAAGTAGTTGCAAGGAGAGTTTACTTTAACCATTTCATTTTATTCCTCGCATTTCAGCAGCAATTAAATCACTTTTTATAATAAAAATGGTTACGGTATTGGTTTAGGTAGATTATACGATGGCACTTTTTTGAATTCTTCATCCATATATTTAATCGAATAATATTTATTATTATTAAAATACTAACGTAAAACCCAGACGAAAACTCAACAAAATACTGCGCAAGCTATTACACCTACTATAATAAGATAATATAACTACTTTGATACTAAGCATAAATAAAAAATTTAAGTACAATACACTAAGCGGGGCGCGGCCTGCACGGAGCGTTGTGACAAGACGTCACAAGCAGCCACGTGACTGTTAACGGGACTCGGTATATTTCGAAACTGAATGCCTGTGAAATCAAAACTACTAGGTATTTTTGAGTACAACAAAAAGTAGTGTATTTGTATACTTGCAGGCTTTACTGAGACAAAATTTCAAGCGCTTTGGCATACCTAGTAACACTCTTCATTAAAGCAATTCGAGCAAAATTATTCCCTAACCATTCTAAAATATCAAAAATGCACAACGTTAATATCCAAGATTTCACTTCTGCCGGCACTCCCGGAGTGCATTTTAAATCTAATTTTGTCACAAATATGCACAAATTAAGAGCTATTGGTGCGTGTTTATTCTACAGGCGCACATACAATAGTCTTTGAGATACGCGATTCTGCAAAACGTTACCGCAGCAGGAAACGCAATATCTCGAAAACCTGAAGATGCACAAATATTTTTAGCGCACAAATATGAGCTTTCTGCTCATGCGCAATTTTTAACTCTCCAATAATTAGTTTAGATTTTTTTCTTGTTGGAGCAACGTTACCCCAGCAGGAAGCGTTTTTTCCGTTTATTTTCAAAACGTGTTGTCGTTTTAGACATTTTATTCGGCGCACATTTACAGCAGACCGAGCACTATGTGTCCCACTCATATCACTCTAGGTGCTACTTTATTGCTATACACATTTCAGAAGTACCTACTTAAATGACATACCTTGAGAGGTTTTAATCCGGCCCACCGAGGTTTTTTTTAGAAGAAATAGGAACCTCCTTTAAAAATAATGGTCGATATGTTAAAAGACTATTGAAATTTGAACAATTAAGATACTGAATCTTTACTTCAAACATATATATTAGGTTCGTATTTCATATGTTAAGAATTCATAAATAGATTTTATTTCAATATAGTATTGTAAAATTTATAAAAAATGCCTTATGTTATCTTTATACAACGTTTTAATATTTACTGCTATTTTTAGGTGTTTTAATAAACCGGCCCGCCTCAAGATTAATTATAACTTACTGGCCCGAGTTACGTTGCCGTATAGGCTGGTTGTAGCATATGATCATATGTACTAATTAGTTATTAAGAAAGTAATGTATTAGCCTTTAGATATATTAAAATCAGTTCTCCTTTAGTACTCAAGCTAGCTGATCGTTTTAATTAAATCTTTTTTAAAAACACCTTTCGTCGGTCTGCCAACTTATCTGGCGCAGTCGGTAGGATTCGCATCTGATAAAACGGTGTTCCGCGCATACACCAACGGGACAACCGCGACGCGAATATCCAAAAGCAAGAACCTACGGCAGACCCACACGACAAGAGAAGCAGCAAGAAGCTAAGGGGAACTCACCAGCCTCTTCGGCGATGTTCAGGGGGTAAGCATTAAATTGTGTTGCTCCCGAGATCCTCAACTTATCCCATTAACTTCATGTGTTAAGTTTACATACTTTTGAAATTTATATTTTTATTGTGTAATTTTTACTGTTATTTTTATTGTGTAACTTTATAATGTTATTTTTGTGTTAATTCGTTCAATCGTGCTAAAAATGGCTGTAGAACAGAAATATGACACTACTATCGATTTCCAAACGATGCCAATCCTTTTGCCTTCTTACGACGGTAATAAAAAAAACCTTAGAATTTTATATAAATAGCGTTGAGAACGTGTTAGATCTAATAGATAAATAGGCAGGACCCTTCTACACACACACTACAGCTTGCCTAATTAGAAATAAATTAACGGGCAAAGCTGTAGAAGCATTATCGCAACAAACAGAGTTTAAAACTTGGGAGGATATTAAACATATCCTACGTAGTAGATTTGGAGATTTTAGAGACGAGGTGCAACTAGTACAGGAATTAATGCACTTGTCCGCAGATAGGTTAGGTGTCGCAAGTTTTGGCGAAAAGGTTAGATAAATAGTTTATGCCCTGATAAATCTAGACATGGGAAAGAAAGAATTCTACCAAAAAATGGCATTTAATGTATTTTTGGATCAGTTAAACCCGTTGATAGCTTTAAATATAAGGGTTAAGTGTGTAGCTGATTTAGAATCGGCGATAAATTTAACTAAACAAGAAGAACTGAGACTAAAAAATAAAATAATGATTCAAAATAACAGTTATAAAATAAACAAACCCATTATGTCTAATAATTTTAGGCCACAATTAGACTTTGCTATAATTTTCGAGACTTATTTTATTGCGAGGACATCCCTCTTACATTCACTCATAAAGTTAAACATAAACTTAGGTTAACGGATGACACCCCGATTTTTGTTCGAAATTATAGACAGGCTCCTCAACAGAAACAAGAAATACAAAAACAAGTCGATAGTTTATTGCGACAAAATATAATTCGAAAAGCATGTTTCCATGGTCTTGTCCGGTTCATATAGTGGAAAAGAAATTAGATGCATCCGGCGACAAAAAAATATAGGCTAGTTATTGACTACAGACGACTCAACGAAAAAGCAATCGAAGATAAATACCCGTTACCAAATATTAATGACATTTTAGATAGACTAGGGAGAGCGCAATATTTCACCACAATCGATTTAGCATGTTGTTGTTGAGATGTCGCCAAACCATATAGAGAAAACCGCTTTTAGTATAGATCAAGGTCATTATGAATTTTTGAGAATGCTATTTGGATTAAAAAACGCACCAAGTACTTTTCAAAGATTAATGGACGTTGTGTTACGCGGAATAGATAATGTTTTAACATATTTAGATGACGTGATTATATACTCCTATTACTACTCCTCACTTACTCTTATAGCCTCCAGGGACACTTAGAAAAATGCGAACAAGTATTTGAAAGATTTAGAAATCACAATTTAAAAATTCAGCTAAATAAGTCAGAGTTTCTTCAGAAGCAAGTACAGTTTCTTGGCCATACATTTATTAACAAACGAAGGTCTTAAACCAAACACAGACAAAATACATGCTGTAAAAAAATTCCTCTTACCTAAGAAAAAAAAAGTGGGATGTTATAGGAAATTTATTCAAGATTTCGCTAAACTAAAAAAATGCTAAAGTAGAGATAACAAAAGATTTTGTAGAGTCATTCGAAGAGTGTAAGGAATTTTTAACAAACGCCCCTGTATTATAATACCCAGATTTCGAAAAACCTTTTGTATTAACAACGGACGCTTCTGACGTAGCGTTAAGCGCAGTCTTATCTCAAAGTACAGTAGGTTCAGATAGACCGTTAGCTTTCGCGTCTAGTGTACGTACTACACGATGGGCCATCTTAGTTGCCACTAGAATGGGCCATCTAATTGAGGGCGAATGGCTTACGGGCTGGCGGCTGGCGAGCCGATGGCCACGGTGTCGGTATTTCGTTCGCACATCAAAGGAAGTGGGCCAGCAATGCGGAATGCCTCTACACGTGGCCTATTGAAAACGTAAATGTCAAAGTAGCCGAGTATGCAATATTATACGAGCCATTTCGAATTATTTCTGACCTCTTATCAATGCCAACATTAATTTGATAAATGAAATTTGGTACATTTTAACTTAATTGCAATACTGGATTTAATAGTTGAAGCGGAATAAATAGTTAAAATGCACAAAAAGTTAAAATAATCTTTGGTTTACCTAGGACTCTATCATCAGATCACTTGGTGGCAAGAAGACCATCTCAGAAATACGATTTTTTAATTAACAAAATAAATTTTAAAATCTGTTTAGAAATTATATATAATGCGAATGTGAATGGATGTAGGTACCCGGGGAGACCAAGGTTGACATTCCAAGATCAGATCACTCAGATATTATCCGAGGGTGGTATCTAGAGTCTTCAAAACCGGCGTGTTTGTGTGAAAAGGGTAATGAATATGAAGATAGCCAGACAGGTTTGTCAGGATTGTTAGATCTGATACTCTCTGCTTACCCAGTAAGGGACTTGGCGTAAAGATATGTATGGATGTATGAAAAAAAAAGTATCTTCACGCCCATATCCCTGAAGAGGTAGGCAGAGGCACAACTAGGGCACCCACGACTAGCCGAAGAGACTTAGTCCCACAATGTTATAGGTGGCAAACCTATTGCCAACCGGGCACATATCCAATCCCGAGCAACATTTTTTTTATTAGAAAATAGGAAAAACCAAATTTTCTTTTTGTTGCCCGACCCAGGAATCGAACCCGGGACCTCATGCAGCCAAGTCCAACACCTGAACCGCTGGACCACACAGGCGAAAAATTAGAAATGTCAGAGAAATCGATTACCATACATAAAAACACATAACTTCCTCCTATTTGAAGTTAGTCAATAATATGTCTCAAACAGTTGTCCACGTAGATGTACGTTTAAAACCCGAATTCATGTGACTAAATGACGGTGTCCGATCTATGGGGAGGAGGGAGCAAAACTTGAAATTGCGTGGGGCGGCAAAAATTAGAGGCGACAAAATTAAATTTAAGCAACTGTTTTGCAATTTACCCTCGAATTAGTATCTTAAAACGAAACTTATTTTGTTTTATTTATAACGGCATATTAATTTGTCTTTTTATAGGTTAAAATTACACCCTGCATGGGTAAAAGATGTCATATATTATTTGTAACGAGAATATACCTAAAATTTTTATAATTTATATGAAAGTAGCTGGTGATATAATAATAAAATAAAATTTTCAACAACCCCTGAAAACATGCTTGAACCGTATTGAGCACTTCAGCTTTTACACGAAAAATCCGCATGGAAAACGGGCTATGCGTTTTAAAGCTATGAAGCCATAGACAGACACACGCACATAATATAAATTAAAAGCACCTCTTTTTCTGTCGGGTTGAAAGTAAAAAAACATCCCGTGACACATTACTTTGAATCACAGACTAGAAAGAGAACTACACGTTACTTATAAAACGTGAAATTCAAGCTTTAAGTTAGACTAAGCTGATACTACCTACCTGAAGTACAGGATAATATTATCTTTCTCTAAAAACATTTTTTAAGCCTTAGATTTCACGTTCACGTAATAAACATTTCAGGTTATTCTAC
>NJDD01007635.1:63429-75459 GCA_002245505.1 Calephelis nemesis | reverse complement strand
GGTTAGTTTGTAGGCGGGAGAGCTCTGTTTTTTATTTTAGGGACCCCCTCCTTGTCAAAGTTATAGCTACGTCCATGTTTACAGCAAATGTTAAGTAACCGAACATGGTTACTTACCCTAGAAAACGCAATATTTTTTGCAAATTTAGGCCAATCACACCCAAGCGTGGTAGATCCGAGAGCTAGTAAGCATGCAAAAGGAAATAGACTTAAAAATCCCATATACACCGACTTTAAAACATATTCATCTTCAAACAAAATCAATTACTGTTAAAGCCTACAGCACAAATGAATCTCTTAATTTTGTCCTAGAAGTACCATTAGTGACTAACATTCCTTATGCCTTACTCCACTTGTATTCAATTCCGAACGAAAATAGTACAGTCCTTATACCTAAAAGCCCTTACCTTGTCTTGGGTAGCAATGAATTCGCATACCCCCGAGAACGATGCCTCCATGTAACTGAAACAGAAGCCATTTGTCGACATATCGACTGGCAAACACTTAAAAAATCCGAAGATTGTAAGGCTCAGCTTATACAATATAAAGAACCACATAACTGTTCATACGCCAAAGCAAACTACGAAAATAATATAATACAACAAATAAAAGGAAATAGCTGGATTATAATTCTAAAAATGGAAGAGGTAATCAAATCGACACGTGGAGATCATGTAGAATACCAGAGAACCAGTGGTGTATCCTTAGTCTCTGTCAACAACGAATGCAGTCAAGATAGCAGGTACGCACACACAAAAGATACATAAATATCCAAGAAAGTATTCCACTACCAAAAACTTACAAAATACCAAACAACTTTTCAATAAGAATGGAGCTGGAAGAAGTTAGGCTTGACAGTCTTGAAGATATACTTCCAAAAACCAAAGAAATAAAAAACCCTATATACTTGCCTGCAGTATCTCTAAGACCAAGTTGGTCTTCAGTCATTCTATGTACAAACGCTATAATCATTAGTATTGGAGTTGGCGTCAGATGGTACTTGAAACGTCCCAAAGCAGCAGCAGCACCAGCAGACGTGCAGTTGATACCACAGCAAAGCATGCAGCAGCAACATCAGTCTTCGGCGCGCTTTGTACTTAAGGGGGGAGGAGTTACGTTGCCGTAAAGGCTAATTATAGCATAAGATCATATGTACTAATTAGTTATTAAGAAAGTAAAATCCTTAAGAGCCTTCTAAAGCCTTAAGATATATTAAAATCAGTTCTCCTTTAGTACTCAAGCTAGCTGGTCGTTTTAATTAAATCTTTTTTAAAAACACCTTTCGTCGGTCTGCCAACTTATCTCCCGCCACTATATTTTTTTTTAATTTACCAGCCCGCGGTCAAAAGAATTTGCCCACCCCTGGCTTAGATCTTTAAAACTGTGCAATAGATTTTGATGCGCTTTTCACTGTTGTTAATTAGTCCCGTATGCTAATGCATACAACACAATCTAATTAAGCATATGTAGAAGAAGAAGTATCTTCACGCCAATATCCCCGAAGAGGTAGACAGAGACTCAGCCAGAGCAGCCACGACTAGCCGAAGACACTAAGTCCCTCAATGTGATAGGTGGCAAGACCATCGTCAATCGTATCCTAACCGTTATCTTTTATAGAAAATACACATTTTCTTTTATTTTGTTGCCCGTCCCGGGGATCAAACCCAGGACCGCGAGAAATCAAGTTCGACGCCGAACCGCTAGACCACAGAGGCGAAATATTTGTATAGCAGAGAAAATTCAATATTTTGTGAAGAAGCTATCAAAAAAAGATTTTGGTCTATTACATTGCACGCGCTGGCAGAAACTATTTGAGACACATCAAAATAATGCACTACGGGAACGTATATCATAAAAAGGTCTAGAAAATGTCCGCAATAGCACATATCTATCTAATGCGGTTAACTCACAGTTACCATTTCCCCCTGAAAAATACGTTTAAAATTACCTTATTTTGAAAAGCTTATTTCTCCTAAACATTATAAATCGTTATCCACATACCTAAATAATAGCCCGGTGAAGTTGAAAAAACCTCGCAGTTAGCAACATATTAGACATTTAAAAAAAAAAGGTGTGTGTGCGAGTCACACACGTTAGAAGTGAAACTTCAGTAAATCGAGAAAAGAATGAGATGAATATGTATATATTTGTGTCTCTTACCTCTCGTTTTTTCTGTTGCATCCGGTTTGAAATCACAACGATTCTAAAGAAGTTTCTTTTCAAAATACCTAAGTATTTTAGTTACATTGGTCATTCAATGTAGATTAAAATTGCTTTTCACTTATTATTTTACATTCACATATTATTTTATAGAGTATTTCAGAAGTTATCACACATTTAAAATTACACGCTACCAAAAAAATGCTTGTAGCGAAACGGCTGCCTTCGCCCTGTATACCTCTTGTACCGCTTCTTGATAAGGCTTAGGCCACAAGCTGGATCTCAGCGGTTGCAGGGCGGCGGCGACAGCGGCGCGATTTAACACATAGATTCTTACTGAAGAGAACTGGATGTCAGCGGAGCGGGAAGCGGCGCCCGAGCGACGAGCGACCGTCAAGCGGCGATTGAATCAACGTAGTGCTGTTCCCCTTTGTATTTAATATTTGTCGATAAATTTAGGTACATCGCAGCATTTCCTGTACAATCGTGCAACTTGTTGGGGTATTGTAATAAATTATACGAATCAAAAGCACTCGGTTCAAAAGATGTTGCCGCCGTATCGAGACCGTACTCAGATCAAACACAACACTTCGTCGCCGTGACACGAGTGATCTGGCCGCTGTCATCAAGTTCGGGTATAGCTTGCCGCGCCCGCGCCCACCCCGCTCTCTCCGTCGCCCCGCAAATCGCTGAGTTCCAGTTTAAGGCCTAAGAATTCACGGCGCGGTTTTTTACCCGCGCACGCGGTTTCTGTAGAATGTCGATTTGTATGCAAAAAGTAAATAGCTCATTTCACGACGCGTCCTACACCCGCAGTGCCCGCGGTTGTTTGAAGTTCCCCGCGGCACCGGTCACACGCCGATGATTTAACCCGACAAGACTTTGTGATTCCACAAGTTATTGGTCTCTTGAGTTTTGAAATAAAACCGCAGGTCAAAGACCGCGGAGGGCGCGGGTGGAAACCTTCCCGTAAAACACCGCGGCCGCGGGCAATGATTTGCTCTTAGATCCAATCCTCAAAAACTGTAAAGATATAGATTCAGAGAGCCAATGTGGGGTCAGAACCAATTAGGGGTGCCCTTAGGCCTTAGGGGAGCCTGCTTTTTTTATGTGCACTTTGCATAAAAGGAAAGAATTGTAAAAATACAATAAATAGGTAAAATAAAATATATTAAATAGGTATTTATTTAATCAATAGGTAAAGTAAGTAAAAATATTGTATATTAGATATTCCAAAGGTAGCAAAACTTACGGCATAGGGAAAGGGGAATTGTTTTACTCAGAATTTAACGCGTGCGAAGACGCGGGGATAAGCTAGTGTGAATGAAATAAGAAGCATAGAGTAAAATTAAATATCATGTTTAATATTATGGCAAATATTTCCATTCAAGCATGGATTTGCCCCCGTAACATTAATTTCAATAAACCAATTTCGATAAAACATGTCCTGTTTATGATAAAAAATGCTATGTATACATTTACAGTATTATGTATTATTGATAAAAATAATACATTTGTTATATTTTGTATAACAGCGAAAAATGTATTCTTTCACTTTTGTTTCGATCTTTAGGCACAATTTCTAATATTCATGTAGACATATATATATTATACATGTATACCACAATTTGTAGGTATTACAAATATCAATCTGAGTGGTTCTCTAAATGTTTCATCAAGACATTTTTATGTAAGCATTTAAAATCGCATAAACTGCATGTGAACGCTTGGTCACCCATGTGTGTTCGGATATGCTTTGTCAATGTCCCATTGTCTGGACATTTGAAGTCACAGTAACCACACGCAAAAGGTTTTTCACCGGTATGAATACGGTTATGTTTTGTCAAACTCCCTTTTTCGCTGCACCTGTAGTCACAATACTGACAAGAATAAGGTTTTTCCCCGGTGTGTATACGTAAATGTTTTGTAAGACTCCCTTTTTCAGTACAACGATAGTCACAATGCTTACATGAAAATGGTTTCTCACCGGTATGAATACGAATATGCTTAATCAAACTTCCCCGTTCAGTACATTTATAATCACAATAGTTACAAGCATATGGTTTCTCGCCTGTATGTATTCGTTCATGTTTTATCAAACTTCCCTTTTCTGTACAGCGATACGTACATGAACTACAACAATAAGGTTTCTCTCCTGTATGTATCCTAACATGTTTTACAATACTACTTTTTTCTGCACATTTATAATTACAAATTGTACAGTAATAAGGCTTTTCATCGTCGGCATTAAAGATAATATTATCAGGTAATTTATTCTGCCTCTGTATTGTACTTTCGGTACATGTAAATATTAAAACTTTTTCCTTTTGTTTCACAATTCTACCTGCATCATTTTTAATGAATATAACGTTTGTGGAACATATAGGTTGTGCAACAATACACGACGTAGCTTCTGTGAGTGTAGGATTATTCCAGTTTTGTTCTAACAATTGTTCAGTTTCCAAATCTTCAACTATATTATTTTCTTCCTGTTCACTCTTTATATGGAACATTGTTACTCTGAAACAAGAGTAAGATTAGAAGAAAAACAAGAAAATTCTGATGGCAATAAACATATTACTATGCAGATTTTGAGTGGCACTGAAGCATTGCGAATCTAGGACTCTCTATCCTACTGTTGTGTATAGTGTTAGGTTTGATATGAAAATTGTAGGTAGGTAAATCTTTACGTGTCATTATTAACAAATAATGGAGGCTTAAGATATAAGAGGGTAGTTTTTATATTTTCAGTTGTTATTGCTACATAGCACATTAAACATGATTTCTATATAATTACGAAGTTATAGTGGCGACGAAGTGAAAATAGTTACAATGGAGTCTAAATCAGTGAAATTTCATGAATTTAACTCTCAAAGTGATAATTGGGACAATTACATAGAAAGGTTAAAATATTGTTTTGAGGCAAATGGAATTGTGTCTGAAGCCATAAAAAAGGCGGATTTTTTTACTGTTTGTGGTGCACAATGTATGAAACAGTTTTAGCGTTAATATCGCCTCGAAGAACTAGTGATGTAACTTTTACGGAAGTTGTGACCATTCTTACTAAACATTATAGTCCAAGACCTAACGAAATATCTGTTTCTTTCCAATTCTATAAATGTGATCAAAAAGAAAACGAATCAGTGGCGGAAATAGTGAGTGGGATATGTGGCCCAGCTTAGAAAAATAAGTGCAGGTTGCAACTTCACGGACCTAGAGAGAATGCTCCTTGACAGATTAGTATGTGGCAAGATTGATAAGAAGCTGCAATACGAATTGCTTAAAACAGATAACTTGCAGTACTCTGGTGTTGTTGATGCCGTGCTATCTTCGGAAAGTGCGGTGGAGATGTTCGAATGATACAGGGTGCATCTAGTATGATCACGACGCCCACGAGGGAGATAATGACACCCACGGCGACAGGATCGCCGTCGTCTTATGAACCAATGGACGTGAATGCAGTTAAATCGAAGAGCACTATGCGACTATGCTATCGTTGCGGCGGCAGACACAGCGGCGAATGTCGTTTTACAAATATTATTTGTAATTTTTGTTAGAAAAAAGGACACATAGAACGAGTTTGTATTACGAAAAAAAGAAGTTGTGCAAGGAAAATACATTTTGCTGATGAGAGTGTCATGCAACTTCATGGTATTTACTGAATGCATACCAAAATGACACACGTACCGGCTTACAAAATTAAAGTATTGTTGAATAGGGTACCTGTGTTAATGGAGGTAGATTCTGGAGCTTCCTTTTCAATATAGAATGAAGAGACATGGAAGATGCTACCTGCTAGCAAAGTGTTGGACCTCATGCCAAACAGACTGCGGACATGGAACAATTCACCAGTGCAAGTGTTAGGACAGGCTGTAGTACAAGTGCAGTATAAAGATATTAGGTGTAATTTAAGTATTGTGATAGCTAAGGGTACTGGACCAAATTTATTGGGACGCAATTGGTTTCGATCATTAGACATTACTCTTAATTTAAATGTGATAGACATAGACATGACAGACATTAATGAGATTGTTAATAAATATCCTGAAGTTTTCAGAGAGGGACTTGGTACTTACAAGGGAGATCCTGTTGATATACAACTTATACCAAATGCCACACCTAAATTTTTAAAAGCTCCACCTGTGCCTTATGCATTAAAGGAAAGGATTGAAAAAGAAATTGACCGGTTAGTAGGGGAAAGAATACTTAAACCAATAGCATTTTCAGAATGGGCAGCACCAGTTGTTCCCATAGTAAAACGAAATGGAGACATTCGGTTATGTTGGACTATCGTAGCACTGTAAATCAGGTTACTGAGTCAGATAACTATCCTATGCCCACTGCAAGTGAAGTTTTTGCAACAATTGCAGGTGGTAGATACTAGTACTCTCGATTTGGACAGAGCATACACACAGGTAATCGTTACGGATAAGACAGCAAAACTCCTAACATTGAATACCTGCAAAGGTTTGTATTTTGTACACAGATTAGCATTTGGTGTAAAAGCTTGCCCTGGAATTTTTCAACGCTTGATGACAGCACTGTTGGCTGGCATTCCAGGCGTTGCTGTGCTGATCAATGACATCATAGTTAGTGGTGGCTTATTTGCTGAGATGTCTCAGCGCTTAGACACTGTGTTGCACCGTATTGAAAAATCTGGCTTGCGTCTTAATAGACATAAATGCAAATTTGCTAAACAAAGAGTAGAGTTTTTAGGTTTTGTGATAGATGAGGTTGGTATTCACCCTGCCCAGAGCAAAGTAGAGTCAATCTTGAATACCCCTCAACCGAAATACGTGCAACAGTTGCAAGCATTTCTGGGTTTATACAATTTTTATGAGAGATTCATACCTCATAAGGCAACTGTACTTGAACCACTACACAGATTGCTTGATAAATCAAAGACTTGGCAGTGGACGGACCGAGAACAAAATAGTTTTGGTACAGCCAAGCATTTATTATCATCAGAGTTGACGTTAGTACATTATGACCTTTATAAACCCCTGGTACTTACTTGTGATAGTTCAGAATATGATGTTGGAGCTGTATTATCTCATGTTATGGAAGACGGCACAGAGCGACCAATTGCTTTAGGCTCTAGGACATTACACACACATGAGAGACGTAATTCCCAGATAGATAAGGAAGCTACAGCTATCATATTTGGGGTAGTTAAATGTAACAATTACTTAAAGGCTAGGAGTTTAACAATTGTTACAGATCATAAGCCGTTAGTTGGTATATTTGATCCTAAAAGACCTAGGCATTGGCAGTTTTGTCACCGCGTTTGACTAGAATTGCGCTAATGCTTACTTCACATAATTACAGCATTGTTTATAGATCAGGTAAAGAGATTGGTAATGCTGATGGTCTGAGTCGTTGGCCACAGCCAGTTTTCAATGAACCAGAACAGTGTTTGAGTGATGTTCTTCTTATGGCTGAAACTCCTGCTGATTTTCCTATAGATGTGGAACAAATAACATCCGCAACACAGAAAGACCAAACTTTATCCCGAGTAAGTCATTATATACTGACTGGTTGGCCGGCTAGGGTTACAGACAGCAAGATTCGACCATATTGGTTGTGCCGTTCAGAACTCTCTGTACATGAAGACTGTGTCTTACTAGGTAGCCGTGTGGTAATTCCACCGCCATTGCGTGACATTGTTCTACACATTTTGCATATGATACACAGTGGCATAGTGCAAACTAAGTCTATAGCTAGAAGTTATGTTTGGTGGCCACAGTTAAATCATGATATTGAAGTTTTAGTTAGTAACTGCAATAAATGTTTAGAAAATAGACACATGCCTTCTAAAACAAGCTATGAGTGGATCACACTGACCAAACCTTGGTCTCGAATAAATGTCGATTTTGCTGGCCCATTCCAGAATAAAACCTTTTTTATTGTGGTAGACACTTATTCCAGATGGCCAGAAGTATTCATAGTGAATAATATGACTTCTGCAGTAGTTATCCAACATCTAAGAAATTTATTTGCCACACACGGATTGTGTGAAACTTTAGTGTCTGACAATGGAACTCCATTTGTATCCTCGGAAATGGAGTATTTTCTTAAAGCTAATAAAATTAAACATATTACTACAGCACCCTATCACCACCAGCTACCAACAGATTAGCAGAAAGAATGGTGCAAACAGTGAAAGACAAGTTACGTAAAATGGAAGAGGTCCCATGGGATATTAAACTTCCTAATATGCTACTTGGATTACGTGCTACTCCATGCATGACGACCAATAAGAGCCCGGCAGAACTTTTAATGAATAGGCGATTACATATGTTACTAGATACATTACATCCAGATAGTTATGAGCGTAAAAAGAGAACACAACAAATTTTAAATAATAAACAAAAACCGAATAGACAGGCAATTACAGGTCACAATGTCATGTATAGAAATTATGCTAGAGGACCAAAGTGGCTTCCAGGTACAGTGATTCAGAGGAAAGGACCATCAAATTATCAGGAGCGAACAAAGGAAGGCACAATAGTCAACAGACATATTGATCAATTAATCAGGACAAGACAAACAGTTGGGATAGAAGAAACAGAAGGAGAGGAAGGAGAGACACTAGAGCAACGTGACAATTTTGACGATAGGGAGATGAGTGACTTGAGAAATGAAATGACTGATGATGACTTTAGAAATGAAATAATTGATAATGACTTAAGGGAGGAAAATGACGACAGGTTTAAAGAAGTCATTGAAATACCAAGCCAAGATAGATGGGCTGAAATGTTGGGTATAGCAACTAACGTTGAACCTGGTTTTTCAGGTGGCAAGATTAAAAATAAAATTATATACCCAAAGTCACCATATGTTAGACCTAGTCAGTTTAATAATTTCTTAGCATAATCTATTGATGTCTTATTTTTAGTAACTATATTTGTAAGGTTTGGTTCTTTTGTTTCAATTATGTTGCCTCTTACTTAGGGGGAAGGTATGTTGTGTATAGTGTTAGGTTTGATATGAAAATTGTAGGTAGGTAAATCTTTACTTGTCATTATTAACAAATAATGGAGGCTTAAGATATAACAGGGTAGTTTTTATATTTTCAGTTGTTATTGCAACATAGCACATTAAACTTGATTTCTATATAATTACGAAGTTTTATTAGGCATAATACCTACCCTGTTCAGTTGATTTCTCTACAACAAAAAAAATTATTTCAAATGTATTACACAAAAGCTGCTCTGAAATATAGTAACAAAACAACACAAATTCAAATGAACTGATTACGAAGTGGTAGAGTAAATCATGTAACAAATATACAAGTTTATCTTGAATCCCTGATTATTGGAATTCGTTTAATAATGGCTGTTTTCTGATATAGTCTGTCTCAATGCAAAGCAAGAAAAGTATCATATTGGTTGGCCATTGACGATGTGTTGATACACATCCTTGATACTATTCACACAACCTTACGCACTAGCCCACTCCGATTTACAACAGAGCTGAATGATCAGCAAATTTCAAAATGAATGAAAGGAAGGTACTATGGAGACTATCTCTGTCTATGACAGGTGTTGATTTTTACAAAACTTTGGTTCTACAAATACTGTTAAGCCATCAAACTTGCAACTTCTGTTTTATTCAGACTTACACTTGGACATGTGTTCACACCTGTCTTCATAAATTACAGAATAGGGATACCTCACTGCATGAATGTGGCCTGGATGAAAGCACGGTGGACCACATATCTAATGTACTAAATATCCTTTATCACTTTATAGCATCCTTAAAATATCCCTTGTCCTATAATTTTTCAGTTTTTATTTACTTATGTGTTTATGCCTAATGTAAATATAATATTAAACTATGTTAGTTATTATTTCTTCAACTGTCCTAAATATAACATATCCATAGAACAATATAAGACTAAAGCAAAACACATGAATAATATTTGTTTAAATGTAAGTGCTGTCATTAATTGAGTTTGTGACGTCCTTCTTTTTAGATAACTCAACTAAAATGGAAAGCAGTTCCAATTTGTTTGTAAATGTAATAAACTTTTGTAAATTAGATTTATAAGAAAAAAGACAAGCCCGCTGAGTTTCTTTCGCCGGATCTTCTCAGTGAGTGGCCGCGTTCCAATCCAGAGGTAGTTTTTTAGAATTATATAGACGTGTTACAAGAATCTTTGTATAGATCTACGTAATAAAAGCTTTTTTCAATTTCAATTTCCCGTGGTACCATATACTAGTCTCGTATCCTATTCACATGAGACTTTGGCACTTGGCACCAACAACTAGACACTAAGTCCTACAATGTGATAGGTGGCAAGCCTATCGCAAACCAGGCATATATCCAATCCAGGCAATTTTATTTTTATTTAGATTTTATAAATATACATTTTCTAATTTTTTTTTATTGCCCGACTCGGGGATTGAACCCAGGACCTCAAGAAGTCAAGTCAGACGCAGGACCACTAGACCACAGAAACGAGAATAATAACTTAATAATAGAAAATAAATAAAATTACGACATTTTCTAGCACCAACTATTAAGTTATAAAATGTTTTTAAGCATTAGTTTGTCAGTCCAACTGTTATTTAATTTGTCAAAATTATAAATAGACACATAAAATAGTTTCAAAACAGAAATGAAACGAAATTTATTTATTTGCAGAATATGTGTTTTAGACAGTTGTTACAAAATATTTAATTTTTATAGAAGTTAAATATTTATAATTAATTTAACATTTCAATCATAGCACTTTAAAGCATAAATTATTAAAAATAATTTAAAAGGTAGATCAATTTTAAACCTATCATGGTACACTGCCACCGTTTCCAACCCTTAGCCAGTAAGAAGAAAAAACATCAATACAAACTCTAGTCAGTAAAAAATATTTTACGTTGTAATTATATATTTTCTCTAATAGCACATCAAATACCTGCTTTCAAAATCTTTTTAATGGAAGTGATTTCAGATTATCAAGTATTTGTATATATATACAAATAGACATGCGATACACATTATTTTTATAAATATTAATATTGTTTTAGATTAGGCACATGCAGCTTCTCACTATTTCTGAAGTGTGTAATTCCTTATACTTCAGTATTAGTTTGAAATAAATGATTATGGTTTTATACAAACACATACAACCAAGATATATAATAAGGTAAAGGCAAAATTTTAAGTGACTTAAAAAGTGGTTTGCAGTGGTTTGAGTGTGACTGATAATTACACATATTGCCCAAATACACTTCTTTGAGATCAGTTTAATTTTGCTTTTACACAGACTTCAAAGGTTAAGTGGTAGAGATGCTAGACATTATATCCTGAAAATGTTGTAAAACTGGTTTAATCCAAAGCAAATGTTATGAGGGTTAAAAAAAAATTATAAAACCCTTAGAGAACGGGCAGTTCGGTAGTGCTTTGCTATGCTTGTCATGGTGGGAACACATAAGCCTTGTTTTGCACTCAAAGCTCTATGACCATTTGTTACTATGCTTTTAAAACTCTTACCAATTTTCTGATATTCAAATGTTTAATTTTGTGAAGGTTACAATATTTTTAACATTCAAAACATCTTACCCATCTACAAATAAAAAGGGAAACAGGTTTATTTTGATATGTGTTAAAATTAATCAACAAGAACAGTAAGATTACTCTTGAATCTCAATATCAACTAATCCGATAATATAATATTTTGTTTACTAAGTATTAACTAAATGCTAAAAATTCGAAAGTGATGTGTTCAAGAGTAGTTAAAATGACATAGGTACTCGACTCCAATTTTCTATATTGCATGATTCGTGCTTCAAGAGTATCCCTCCAGAGCTAAGAAACTGAAAACACTTAACATAAAAATAATTTAAAGTAACAAGACAATTTCTTTATG
>NJDD01007635.1:41835-52487 GCA_002245505.1 Calephelis nemesis | reverse complement strand
TATATCTCTGATACATGTTGGAGCATGTGCGACTTCTTTAATAATGACGGTATGATTCTGAAATGAATTTAAATCCATTTTGAAAACGCATAAAAATATAATACCTATTTATGTTTTACAAAATAAATATTTCTAATCTTGATAAAATATATTGACTTACATTGATAGTTAGAGATCCACAACATTTAGTTTTCTTTGTAACTGCACATTTCCATTACTGTGTTCCGTTTTTATAATCTTTCTTTTTGTGATATTGGAAACCATTATAGAGCAAAACTCTGCCTTTTCCTCTTTCTATATATACGACATCATCTGACATCGTTTATTTTTATATTTAAAACAATATAATAAGTAATTAGAAATTAAATGGGCGAAAACGAAAATGTTAATATTTTGAGCTTTGATAAATGCAGTCTGTAATGTAATGTAATGACTCTTATTTTCTATTAATGACATTTGACAGAAATAGTTATTCGCTATCTTAATCATTCTCACAAAAGAGATCATAATGTTGTACCTATTTATGTACGGAAATGTACTTGATAGTAAAGACCATGCAGTAGGGATAAGTGGAAATGTGTTTCCACTTATCTCTACCAGTAGCTATAAGTGGAAAAAAATTCCACTCTTACACACCAGGGGGGATACGTTGGTAGAGACAAGTGGAACAGCCCATCCTCTTTCAGTCATATCTGAATTGTATGTAGTGTCATCCCTACTTTTTGTAAAAAAAAAACATTTTGGAAGTACTTTTTTAACTTTCATTTTTATAGATATTTCTATGACTTTTTCCCTGTGTTCACTTATATCCATTCTTATAGAATAGATCATCGGCTTCATTGCCTCTCTCTGAAGTGACATATGTTCGTGAAATGGACTATTACCTAAACAACGTAATATAAGTGCTGTTCAGCAACTTGCAAGGATAAGAATTCACTACCTTAAATGCCATCATAATGACTTTCATGCCTATAAGTTGAGGACTAATCACATAAATAAAAGTTTATGTTTTTATTAATCAAAATTTTTATTATCAGTCTTTCTTAAAATAAATTTATGTAAATAAAATGTAGTAACAAAATATAGTAACGAAATAGTCCTTAGATGTAACTAAATTTTAAACATAAGGCTTGTTATACAATGGCAAAATATTGTGGTGGCTTATACATGTATATATCCAAATTCTATTATTTTATACCTATTGTAAAGGTATAAACAAAACAAGGGATTATTATATTATTATAGTATTCATCTATTTATCAATTTTAATGATAAAAGAAAAGTTTTAAATAAAGTGAGATTAGTATTCTCTGTCTCTGTTGTCACGTTGTGGGTACTTATAAAGAACATTCCATAAGAACCACCAACGTTCCTAGAAAAAGCAGAAAAACAACGCATCGTACGATGTTACCTCTCACCCCTCGCCTCTCCAAGATTAGCGCGAAGTATATAAGCCCACATCACCACGAGGCGTCACCTCACATTCTATCGGGACTTTCCTAGCGAGGTCGCCTTTGCAACAATTACTAAAACAAATTAATTACTAGTCACGTAAGGCTACAGTCAACCAAGATACTTATAAATAGTTAAAAAAAAAGGAGAAACCTAGATACACCCGTCTTAGGGTCCTACGGTGCGGTTAACTACTCTAGCCCTACCATTTTCTGACAATCCTACAAGAGATCGGACCATATTAACTCCCTCCGGTTGGAGCTTGCCGGAATTCACTACGGCGAGGGCTGCTCCGAGCGATAAAGGAGGAACACCGGCAGGGGTGGAGCGCCCAGGAACAAGGATCCACCAGAATTAAGGCCCTCTCTCTCTCTCCTTACCTACTAAGTATCAAGTATAAGGTTTTCCCAGAACCTACGACCTACCACCAATAAATGATCAGTTAATTTGGTACAATATAAATTCTTTTTTTTTATGACATTCTTTTATTTTTTTTTTCTTCTCACGCATTCTTGTGTAGACCTCCTCTAGGCTACACTGTATTAGTGTTATCACCTCTGTGGTCTAGCGGTCTGGGTGTTAAACTTGACTGTGTAAGGTCTCGGGTTCGAATCCCGGGTTGGCCAACAATAAGAAACTTGGATTTTTTATATTTTCTAATTAAAAAAAAGTTGGTCAGGATTGGAAATGTGCCCGGTTGGCGATAGGCTTGCCACCTATCACATTGTGGGACTTAGTGTCTTCGGCTAGTCGTGGGTGCCCCGGTTGTGCCTCTGCCTACCTCTTCGGGGATATGGGAGTGAAGATACTTACTTACTTTGAAGATTAGTATTTATCTCAAACAAATGTTAAAAAAATCAGTTTTCTGTTTTTCTCTGTGTGTTTTTTTGCCTTTTGGCATTCTGAAAATTCAATTACTATAACTATCTTAATCTAATCTTAGTAAATAGCAATAAAAAGTTCCAAAATTGAAATAAAATGTTAGGAATGATGTCATATAATGCACAATTTTCTAAAGACCCATCACCAACAACTATGGTATATCCGTGTCTTCCACAAGAGTAAAGCACCTATTTGTAAAATATTCAATGTCATGTGTTTTCAAACATATTAAAACAAATTCGCAATGTTAAATTTTAAATGAATTAAATATGATACAAAAATGTTTTAAATCGTTTAAGAATGTAATCTAAACTCATCAATTATTTTTTTGTTGGTGATATTTTCTTGTGCCGACTGCAGGTATATTCAACATTGTTTTTTATTTATGCTCTCTGTGAATTTAGAAGCGGATATTTTTTCACGCTTCATAAAGCATTGAAATTCATAAAAACTGTTATAAAATTGTTATAAAAATTATACAAAATGAGATTAAAGGAAGTCAATTGTTTGATAAAACCTGAAAATGTATTATGTAAGCTTATCTGATGTCTAGACCACACATATTTCAACAAGATTAAAAAAGTAAGACCTTCCCATTTTGTGAAGAAAGGCTATATTAATCCTGTTACGAAAAAGCAGTCTAACTAAACACACACATTCTTACTGATATTCAGGATAATTATAATGATGGAGACGTCAGACCAACAACCAGTCAGAAAGAAGCTAGTGTTGTATATGAAAAAAATTAACAAGTTCGTACAGATATTTGTGAAAAGTCGAATGAAATCGTAACTAAAGAGTAATAACTAAAGAGTAAATGAGTGTGACTCATTTTGTTGTTTGTTTTAATGCAAAAACATTAAATTAATAATTCATTATGAAACCTCAAAGAAAATCACTTTTATACAAAAATTACCTTTAATGTAAAACATAAATTCAAAAAGTAAACAATTTTATAAAGTGATCACATGAGTCATGTAGGGGGGCAAATTGATTTTTCTTTGAAAATTAAAAGCCAATATATTTATACGGTATAAAAATATGAATACGAATTGTGAAAGCTTTTAACAATTTAAGGTTGATAACAACAAGTGTCCAAATTTATCTAAGAAAAAATAATATAAAATTTTCACACAATAATCACAAAAAGAAATTAGGTACCAAAAATCACTACATAGTAGGTGTAAAATAAAGTCGCTTCCTCTGTCCCTATGTCCCTTTGTATGCTTAAATCTTTAAAACTACGCAACGGATTTTAATGCGGTTTTTTTTAATAAATAAAGTGATTTAAGAGAAAGGTTTATATGTATATTTGGTAACAACGGTGCGAAGCTGGGGTGGGCCGCTAGTATATTATAAATTAAAACATGATGAATGTACATAAACATAATTATATAAAGATAAGAAATATCCCACTAAGTGAATTAATTGAAACTGATCAGTGATCCCAAAAGTAAGCAAATTATATGCTTGTGTTAAAGGTGCTAGTCAATTGTACTAATAGGTATTAAAAGTATTGCAACACTCATATCTCTGAAGAGATAGGCAGAGGTACAATGACTATCCGAAGACACTGAATCCGCAAACGCGCATTAACTGCTGCTTTACAATACTCAATAATAAAGGTTTTTTTAAAAAAAAATAGATAGTGCTCGTTGCGATTGCTGGACTCTGACAAGGCAGCCAAATTCTGCCCCAAGCGAAAATATACTCAAAAAAAGTTGCTAGTAGCTAGCGCCGGTGTCGTTAATTATTGTTTTCTTAAATCGGGCCGGTCTATTGCCAGCAATTGTAAACCGTGATGGAAAAGCTAGCTGCCAAACAACCAAGACTGGTAATCGGTCGACACCACTACTGCTTTACGCTAGACCACACACTGCTACAACTTACAACGTTTGAAAAATTGCAAGGGAAAAAAATTCAACTCCAATGTGGCAGTCCAAACCGTCGAAGATTTAATTGATTCCCTTCCGTTTTTTTAGTAAAGGGATCTATGAACTGCCCACGAGATGGCAATAGTGCATAGGAGCAATGGTTCATACTACGATTAAATAAATATCTTATAATATCAAAATTTAAAAATGAATCGCTGCATGTGTTGCTAAGCACATAACTTCCAAACAAGTAGACCAATTTGGCTAATTATTTTTTACTGTGTTAGTTGTTGCCAGTAGAAGGTTATTATGAGGAGAAAACCCGATAAAACTGCAAGGAAAATGAGAGAAACGACATTTTGTTTTTTTTTCCATACAAACTAGACGGGTAGAACTAAGTTCGCCGGGACAGCTAGTATCATGTTAAAATATTCGACCCTTTGTTCCTCCGATACAAAACGCCAATGTCATATGTCAAGACCTAATATTATCTGTAGCTACTGTATATAGGTACTGTTTCGATAGCACCAATAATACACATAGTATACCTACTTGCAACGTAATTGAAGCAATAGCATGATTTCTTTGCACTCTGTCAAAATTAAATTGCATCTGACCAAGTGAGTGCGAAAAATATTGACATTCATTTAAAAAAACAAGTTTATTTACGCAACCACAAAAGAGTTATATTCGCAAAATAGCACCAATGCGATATTTAATTGTAGATTAACTTCCAGGAGTTCCAGGTGTGCAGAGTGTGTCTGGCTACCGTTGGGAAGATGTATCACATGGACGGACACAAGCTGAACTTGTTGTATGGCCAAATTACCGGTGTCCATGTAAGTAACTAAAATTATTGTTTCTACTTTTTCTAATGACGGCACCTTTGCCATTTCATTCCACAATTTGTAATTTGTAGAATTGGTGTTTAAAAATAGCATGAGAAAAGTTGTTTAAAATATTTTTCCCACGGTGAATTGCTTTTCCAACCTACTCCAATAATGTTAAAATTAAAAATTATCAATGAACCCCCGACGAAACCTGTATGTAATGTAGCAAAAAATCATCTCGATTGCGTCAGCTTTGAAACAAAAATATACGCATTGAAATCGGACAAACCGTTCAAGTATTATTGCCACGGACATACGTTTTCTTTATGATACTGTAAGGTAAACAAGCAGACGGATTTCCTGATGGTAGAAATTCACGCCGCCTAAAAACACCGAAGGTAGTAATGGTGCGTTGCGAACGGTAGGGGTGAGCAAAAGGAAGTTTACTGGCTACCTTACCCTCGGAACCGGAATTCGTCAACGGCAAGCGCTGACATTATGGTGGCAGGAATAGGTATGACGGTGGTACCTATCTCGGCGAGTAGTTTACCGTCAGGGGTTTATAAAACCCCCTCTTTTTCTGTCGGGTGTTAAAACAACGCATTACAATTGTTTGGGACATACAATGCCACAGACACACACATACACACGAACAAGTCCATTTTACAAGTCTCTACTATGTTGTGAGTTAGATGCAAGGATTACGAAACATACATAATACCGAAAGTTCAAAACGATGATCCATCAGCCATCAAACGTTAAATTCTCTAAATTAAGGTGAACCGAGTGAGTCCAAACTAGATTGTTTTTTCCAGTAGGCATCTAGGGTTACTTTCTATCGTATCTTCGAGGTCTATCATAACTTAGATGTACCAGCTTAGTTAGTTTTTTAACTGTTAGATCTGACATATGTTCAAAACTGAAATAAATACCCATTGTGCTCACAAATGACTAGATTACCTAGAACGCCTGAACAGTGCTTCATAATATATAACTAAAACCCATCTCAATCACGTCAGCTTTCAAATAAAAAAAAACGTTCAAATTGTAAAACAAAGAAACACTTGTACTGTTTTACGTATCACTTATAATTTATTATTATGTAAAAAGCTAAAAGTTCAGCCCTGATGATGCTGTGTAAGCGAAAACGGTAGGCTATTTACATAATAATAAAGTACCTGGATGATTTGCTCGGTATTTTTTTTTTGTTTTTTTATAAATTGTGTTTTTTTTGAAAATTTTATTTAAGTACGAAAATTTAAAAAGTCTAACCTCAAAGCAAACAATCATTGACTTCGTTACTTAACAACGGACTTCGTTACTTAACAACAACAATAAAACACGAATATGACATTTTCTAAAAATGATTCCTAGCTAGATCGATTTATCGCCCCCGAAAAATAAACTAAAATACCCTATATTAAATTTCATGAAAATCGTTGGAGCCGATTCCGAGATTCCAATTATATATATACAAGAATTGCTCGTTTAAAGGTATAAGATTATAAGTGATACGTAAAACGGTACAAGTGTTTCTTTTTTAAAAATATGAATATTTGGAAGTTTTACTTATCGCCGACGATGGAAAGAATAAAAAAAACGTATTGTAATCTGTCCATCCCTTCAAAAATTTTGATGCCATAGACAGAGAGGGAGAGACATAGAGGGGGGTCTAACTGTAACACCCGCTTTGCATCGGGGGTTAAAAAAGAACACGACCCACCAGGCACCAACCACCTATGGCTCTACCAACCTTCTCGGTTATAAGAATCGAATCATGAGAGATGCAAGAGGTCTGCTCTAAGATTATCTTCCTCGTGCATGTTTTGACTCTCTACGAGTTATTTCGCTCTATATTTGTGTCCTGTGTTGCCTTCTTTAAGGGGCGGACTTCACATAAACAGCACTTGTTCCCTGTTTCTCTCTGTTCTTAATCCTCCAGGGATGTCTTGTTTCTGTGCCACGCATGCACGAACTCTGAAATTGCCCTGAAATTCTCCCCAATGCTCACCAGACCCGGGAAATAGATTGGTCGCTCTCCTCCGACACTGCTGTTGTTCTGCAGAAGGTGTTTCCTAATCACTGTACAGCGAACACTCCCAGACGATTTTTAAAAAAGAACAGTTGAAATCGAAGTACGTGCTAATTAATCATTGCCATATTTATATTTCTTTTTACCCCTCTCCCACCGGATCCCCTTGTGTGAGCCAAATTTCATTACGATCTGTTGAGTTGTTTTTTTTTTGTTTTTGAGTTGCGGCCATCATACAGACAACAATTCTAAAAAGCTAGAAACGTGTTCTGCTGCCCATTCAATGTGCAAAATTCAATCTTCTACAGGTTTGCTATTAGTATATATTAGATGTAGATTTTTTGTGTTTGAAATCTGACGTGAGTAATCAAGATTGATCTGAGCTACATTGTACGTTGTAGGTTTTTTCAAGTTTTTTTTTATTTATTTTAGTGTTACGCTGCTTTTAGATTTAGTGGAATGTGCTTTGGTTAGACGACTGTTGGACCTATTTCCATATTAGTTGTTGTAGATGTACCAAATTAAGATGCAAAGTAATTGAAATTAGTTTTTTCAGCATTACTGCGTTTAAATATTCTGCTTATAATTTAACAGTACTCAGACTTATGCACTGTCTTTTACAGCTAAGCCCAGAAGACAGACTTCCCAAGATGTTGTGTTGGGAGTGTGTCGCACGTCTCAGGTCCGCCTCCAAATTTAGGAACAAAGCAATCAGCTCACAAGAGACACTCATGGCGGCTTACGGAACACATAGATATGTAAGTAAACTGTTCGCACGTACGTTCACGCGCCGTAATTGTATAAGACTAGCTGAACCGAAAGTTCTTCTTTTCCTGACAATGACCAACAGAACAAAAAAATAATTTACAAAACTGCTCAATCCGTTTAGGCGGGATGCGATAACCAAAAGAAAAGGGAAATCGATTTTAATCCTCTAACAAAAGGCGAGGGACTTATAATATAAGTAAGACGTGACTGTGTATGTGTTTGTCTGTGATATCATAACTTTTGAACGGATGGACCAATTAGATGCGTTTTTTTTTCTTGTTTGAAAGCTGACGTGATTAAGATGGTTCATAACTACATTACACATAAGTTTAAAAACTTAAAATAGAAATATATACAGGTGTTTCTATATATCACTGTTATATAGCAAAAATTGTGAACAAAAATTATTAAATAAATGAATATTATTATAATAATTATCCCCGTATTGGTTCCCCGGATCCGCTGAGTAGAATGTACCCTATGCTATACGGAGAGCCGTAAGAGGCCAGCACAGGTTAACATATATTAGGTCAATACCACTCATGGCAAAGTGCCGTGGAGCAGCTTGTCCAATTGGGGATCACCATAATGACTTTGCCGTGTTTCCGGTCCAGAGGGTAAGTTTAGGGTAGACTTGTAAAATTAAAAATAGGTGTAACATCCCAACCATAGGACAGCGACGCACCTGTAACATCTATGGTGTATGTAGGCCACGGTTGTCTCAAACCATGAGGAGGGTAGTGAGCTTGTTCACTGACCTCTCACATGAAATAATCTTGAAATAAAAAATGTTCAATGTACCAAACCTATATGTAATGTAACCAATAGTCATCTCAATCACGTCGGCTTTTAAGCACAAACTCCGCATTGAAATCGGTAGACACACGTCCAGGCATTCAAGGTCATCAGATTTAATATTAATAGCCTTAAACTAATAATTACATTATAAGTAAGTATTAAATTGGCTCGGCACCGACTTCAAACCTATTAGTAAACAGCATACATATTATATTATAAATAATAGGTAGTACATAATATAATTATTAGATTTATTAATATTAAATCTTTTTTATTTTTACATTTTCGTTTTGAAGTCGGTTTTTTAATGTAGGTATTTTTATTTTATCCTTTTTATTTTGTTGCTGATATGATTTAAATGAATAAAAATAGACATTGGGATCTGTTAAAGTAGATAAAAAATGTTCATAAAATAAAAACTAGTGGGACTACCTGAATCAGTTTTTTATGGGACTAATTCGAAACTATTCTGCATCAAACAAAAAAAGAATTACGTATATCAGTTCAGAAACCTCGGCGGAATCGGTGTACACACATAAAAATAGATGTACCGGCCGAATTGAGAACTTCCTCGTTTTTTTAACTTGGTTAAAAAGGGTCATAGTGAGTTTTCATCAAATGAATGCTTTTGCACTTGCATATAAAAAAGTCCTTATAGAACTTTTAAGGGGAATAATTTTGCTATATATAATTTTTACGTAACTTTAACCGTTTACGCAGTGCACGCGTCGGACGCTCTAAAAGTAATGTTTTGGGTTTTCCCAATTTAATCCTGTCTTCAAATTTAGTTAAAAAAAGTTGAAAGACTCTTTTACATATAAAAAAACATCTTCGCGCCTACATCCCTGAAGAGATAGGCTGAGGTGAATCCAGGCTACACATGACTAGCCGAAAACACTAAGTGCCACAATGTGACCAACCAAGACCATCGCCAACCGGGCAAATATCCAATCCCGGACAACGTTGCTTTATTATAAAATATAAAATAATACAATTTCTGTTTTATGCCCGACCTGGGCGTCGAACTCGTGACCTCGGTAAGTCAAGTCTAACTCTGGACCGCTAGACCATCGAGGCGTTCCTTTACATAGATACACGCCAAGTTAATAAAAGCGTCTTCAATTATTTTATTTTATTTAATTTTTTATTAACTGCTAGCTACTCCAGTGAACATCTTCCACCCGTTCAGTTTGTTTGGGAAAAATTAAATGGTTTTTCTTAGTTTCCTCACGGTCGAATGGGATAAAAACTATCCTATGTTCGTTTCCTAGTTTCAAGCTACCTACTTGTCAATTTTCAGCCAATTCAGTTAAGCCGTTCTTGAGCAACAAGACTTTCTTTTTTAATTTTATACAAGACTATCTTATATATATAAAAATCTTCTGTCACGATGTATGTTGCCGATAAACTCCAAAACTACTGAACTGATTTCAATCAAATTTCACATGTACCCGTATTTTGCTCTAACTTAAAAGATAGGATAGTTATCATCTCAATTATTCACTTATGTCGTGAATGTAAACGAATAAAATGTATTAAATAATTGTTTTTTTCCTGGTTAGTTTTATGAAGTTCTCATAGATGGCGGTGTACGCTAATTCATCGATAAAATTCTTCAATGTTGTTTGACATCTAGGTTGCAAATACAACCAGTAGATGGCGCCGTGTTCTATTACTTTTCGAACAATCAATTAATCGATTCTTCTCGAAGCATTAAAAGATAGGATTGTTATCATCACAATTATTCAGTTATGTCGTGAATGTAAACGAATAAAATGTATTAATTAATTGTTTCTTTACTGGTTAGTTTTATGAAGTTCTCATAGATGGCGGTGTACGTTAATTTCAGATGTCACGGTGTTAGTGATGATAAGCCTATGCTCGCCTTTTACGAGCTGCCTGGCAAGAAAGGCAGATGGTCTATTCTGCAAAGGTGCCCGGACGAACACGGGTAGCGTTGGAGAGTTTAATAGCTAGACTACGCGGGCGAAGCCGTGGGAAACAGCTAGTGTATAC
>NJDD01007635.1:0-41798 GCA_002245505.1 Calephelis nemesis | reverse complement strand
ACTGTAAAAGTAATATATGTTATTTGCAGTTAAAAAAATATTTTTTTTCTTTATTACAATATTTATGGCAAGACTAGGTATATATTTTCTTTGGCCATCGCATCTCGCATAAATGAATGAAACAATTTCATTTTTTTGTTCTGTAAGTTATTTTCAAGAGATAGATTTATAGAAGTAAAATATTACATAAATATATATGTATATACCCAATAATAGGTATTATTTTTGGCTGGATTTTTGTAGGTTTCAAACGTAATACTTATTCTGCTAAGAAGAATATAAAAATAGGATAAAATCTTTAATGAGAATGGGCCTTGCAATTATTGCGTTATAATTGTTGCAACTGACTTGGTTATGTATATACAACAAAAAAAGGATTACAACATTCGAAAAGTAAATACAAAAATTCAGCCCAAGACTATTATTGACTTCGTTATATCTCAGACTACAATGCATTTCTCGTGTGTTTTTAGAATAGCATTTCTTATTATTGTCACAGGTAACAATGCAGGACATTAAATCAATTAAACATAATTTTCATACTACCCTCGTGCAAAAACATTACATCAACCACTGTGACCTTCACATATCGCAAGAGGAGATGATATATTCTGAAGTGAAAGAAGAAAGTAATGAATATACATTTGAAGTTGAAAAAGATATCACAAGTGATGACATGGAAATGGACAAACCCAATCTGTTTAAAGAAATTAAAAATGACAATAGTGACATGTTTGCGGAAAATTTAAGTGTAGACAGTGGCGACACCAAATATTTAAGTGAAACAAAGCAAAGTGATAAGCTTAAATCTCAAGTAAAAAGGAAGGTCAAAATTAGAGAAAAGGAGAAAAAAGGAGATGTTAAGAATCCCTTAACAACTGTGGAAAGGTATTAATTAAAATTTTCTTTTTCATATATACCTGCTCGTATCATCACTCCATGTTACAAAACAAAATTCGCCGGCCGCATTCGTCCGACCGTTCGCAATAATATCATAAACTACTTAACGGATTTTGATACGGTTTTACCAATAGATAGATAAATGTTTAGATGTAGGTATAGTTAAATGAAATTTGTTGAAATGTAACGACATTTTTTCAAGTCATCTAAAAAATTAACTCCTGAATTTACGAAAGAGTGAGTTTTCGCCGAAAACGCTGCTAAAACCCTTTGATTTCTAACGGAACAATATATTGGAGGATTGTTTCATATTCGTTGCTTGTCACTACGTAGTATAAAACAAAGTCACTTTCTCTGTCCCTATGTCCATTTGTATGCTTAAATCTTTAAAACTACGCATCGGATTTTGATGCGGTTTTTTTAAATAGATAAAGTGATTAAAGAGGAAGGTTTATATGTATTTTATACCCGTACGAAGCCGGGGCGGGCCGCTTGTAAATTATAAGTGATACGTAAAACCGTGCAAGTGTTTCTTCATGTAGTGATTATTTTATATGTAGCCTACCAGTTTCGCTTACAACAGCATCCTCAGGACTAAAACTTAAAATACTAAAGAATGTTTTTGATTTGTAAACATAATTTATTTTGTAGTGAGTAGATACAAAAAACTTTAATACGTTATACAATGTTATTTTCCCCGTGTTGGTCTGGGCTCCTTTGTAGAATAGACCATCTGCCTTCCTTGCCAGGCAGCTCGTAAAAGGCGAGCAAATGCTCACCGTCACTAACACCGTGAATTCTGACTAGGTGGTAGAGTTTGGCAGCGACTCGCCCGGATTGGTACCACCGCCTTACCTATTCCTGCCGCCATAACGTCATGACGTGTTCCGGTTCGGAGGGTAAGGTAGCCGGTAAATTTACTTTTGCTCGAGGCCTAACATCCCGGCCCCAGGTTGGCAACGCACCATTACCACCTTTGGTGTCTCTAGGCGGCGTGAATTTCTTACCATCAGGAAATCCGTCGGCTTGTTTGCCTTCCAATATCATAAAAAAATGGAGTTTCTTACTATTGATTTTTTCCCCGCTGTATTGAGAAATTAGTAAAATATGACAAAATAATAAATAACGTACATATTAATTATAAGAAATAATAACTTGTAAGTGATACCTAAAACGTTACAAGTATTTCTTTGTTTAAAAATATGAATATTTGGAAGTTTTACAAAATAATATAAAATATCAAATACACCGATACCTTACTTATCCCTCAGTGAAACTAGTTTTTTATCTTTCTTATATGAGTTACTTAAGCCCAGTATAAAAACGATTTTTGTCTACCTACGAGGTACCCCTTTGACTGAGCAAGATACCAAATAAGTAGCCCATGTAACTTTTTTTGTTGAAATTTTTTGGGTAGGTGTACACCAAATTTCGTCTATATCGATTTAACCGGTCGAGGCTGCATTGTAAGGCAAGCATATAATCCTTACAATTCAAGTAAACAAGTTGAACAGACTTCGCTCGGGTATTTAATTTTTTTTTCTCTCGCTAGACGCCGCTTGAGTCACCGAAATAAAAAAGTACAACTTATATAAAGCTTAAATAAACTTTCTCATTTTAATTACTAGAACAGAATATTAATTCGGAACCATTATAAGCAACAGCAGAAATGTATCTGAATATTACAAGTTTTCAAGAAAAATAAATTGCCGCGACCAATTGTAATCGTTTGCATATGATTGAAATACAAACCACTAATGAACTAGTTTGCCGTACCTTACTTTGCCGCTCTTCAGCCCCCTGATCATCTCCACACAAGTTACACATAACATCATTGCGTGAGGACATAAAAGAGAGAGAGAAAAAATAAACAAACATTCTTATTTTTAACATTACTAGCAAGACAATATTAAAAACTTACAGGCTTATTCATAACCGTTGTTTAACTTTTAATCACCAATTTAAATAATGTTTAAAAAATTGTTTATTCATAAACGCTATTTAGAGTGAATCATTTGTTTAAATATACCCTTAAACAGCTGTCACTTTAAACAACCTCAGACCCTTGTTTAAAACTTTAATCAACAAAATGGCTGACTAAATTTCAAACAGCTGATTTTATGTGCAATGACAAAATGCAACAATTAGCCATTTAATAGGGCTTATTTGTGTATTCTTATAAATTTTCATACACGCATTGAAATATTTTGATTTCGTTGTAGTTTTGACAAATTTGGACGGGATATGTTGGATTTTGGAACAATATAGGACTTTATTAATATGTTTTATTATGGAGATGGCCAATGACTCCTATGAAGTAACGAATAGTTTTCCAGAGCATTTTTTAATGATATCGGAAGCAAAAAAGTGGACAGATTTTCTGATGGTGTGAATTTCACGCCGCCTAGAGACACCAAAGGTGAGTTTCCAACCTGAGGCTGGGATGATAAGCCCCGGACAGAAGTAAGTTACTTTATTACTTTATTCTACGAACCGGAACAATTCAACAGCAAGCGCTGAAGTTATGGCGGCAGGAATATCTAAGGCGGAGGTACCAATCCGGGTAAGTCGCTGAGAAACTCACCTCCTAGTCAGTTGTCACGGTGCTAGTGACGGTAAGCCTATGCTCGCTTTTTACGCGCTGTCTAACAGGAAGGTAGATGGTCTATTCTACAAAGGAACTCGAACCAACAGGGGGAAAATATTACAGAAATGACATCATTTTATATTTAACTTAGTAACATAATGTAGATGCATTAAAAAACATACATATATACACATACATATCTTCACGCCAAGTCCCTAACGAAGTTGGCAGAGAGTATCGAGTGTCAGACCTCACGATCCTGACAAACCTGTCTTGCTTCCTTCACATTCATTACCCTTTTCGTACAACACGCCGGTTTCGGAGACTCTTGACACCACCCTTGGATAATATCCGATTGATCTGATCTTGAAATGCCAGCCTGGTCTCCCGGGTACTTACATCCATTCACGTTCGCATCGCATATCTGCTTTGTCAATCTCTCATCTGTCATTCTTTCCACATGACCGAACCAGCGGAGCATGCCCTTTCGCATTTTAACACCAACACTTTCTTTCAATCTTACTCTTTCTCATATCTTACTGTTACGAATGCGTTACACCACAGATTTTCCGTAGTGCTCTCATTTCGACCGCATTTATCCTACTTTCATGCTCTTTCTGACATACCCAACTCTCGCTTCCATACTTTCATTATTTTTGAATTGCAGTGTATCAGTTCAAACGTTTTGTGTCTATGTTGCATCAACTTTATTTACTCTAATAAATTTAATTTTATTGTAGTACATTACGAGTAGTACAACAATGTTTAAGGCTTAATCAAATGATTAGTTTAGCAATGTTTAGGAGGTTATTTAACTATTTTTTTATGAATAAGGCAGTTAATGTTTAAAATTCAAAATAAATAAACAATTTTAGCAGTAATTAAAACAATGATGATTTTAGGTCAAAAAAAACAGGAGTGAAAAGACGTAGAAAAAAGTTTGGTGTCGATGAATCTCTTTTTATCATCACTCCTCTTACATACGAGGAGCAGATAGCCAAAATAGAGCAGCGACAAGAGAATGCCTCGTATAAGAACGCGCCTTTCAAGTGTACGGTGTGCTATAAAGGATTGCTGAATAAAGAGTTTTTTGAAGCACACATGGTGCGACACAGTGAGGTAAGTAAGATGATCAGTTGGTCATCCCACTTACGTAGTGTAAAAGTAGAAAGAAGAGAGCATCTCATATAAGAGAACTCCTTCAGGTGCACCTTATGATGAAGCAATATTTTTGGTGAAAACTCCCAACATATCGCATAAATATCGTGAAATTACAACAAATGTTCACAAAACCTTGTTTAATTATACATTTAAAGTTTTATTGTACCAGACCTACCTAACGTCCCCCCCACCCACCACCGCGACCAGACCACGAACAGAGATAACGTTGTCACATTCTGTGTCATTTGGAGAACTTCTCGCCACAATAGTTACAAGGATTACGTGGAATTACAATAAGTGGTCGCCCGTTGATTGAAATTCGACCATATTAAATTTTAATATCTTGTTGATAAGAACGCCATCTTCATTTCTTAAGACGAACTACTTTGTTTCCAAACTGTATGGTGCGCCATCTGTGATCTTTTATCGTTATCATCAATGTATTTGTTTGTGTTTGTGTCAAATGCATGGTAGTGTGGGTAATGTTTTGTTTATTGTACTTTATAAGCATTATTATTGAAAAATATTAGCGTTGTGCACTTCTCCTGCACATAAACTATAAGTGTGCCAAATTTTATGCTCCTGCGTCCGAGCAATTTTCATGAAAAGAGGTCCAAAGTTTTGACATCACGTATTAATATATAGATAAAGGCTTATTTTACATATGTTATTACGGACAGACAGACACGGCCGGGTACGTTTTTTTTAATGTTCAATATAGAAAATCTTATATTATATTCTTATTATATACTAGCTGTTCCGGCGAACTTCGTTCCACCCGTAAAGTTTGTGTAGGAAAAATTAAATTGTCGTTTTTCCTAGTTTCCTTACAATTGAACGTGATTAAAAGTATTATATACACGTCTTCTGGTTCTAACCTGCCTTCCCGTTAATTTTCAACCAAATCGGTTCAACAGTTCAAATAACTTTCTTCAATATTTACATAAGGGAAATCACGCATTACGTTGTTTTTCCTCAACGGATTTCTAAACTACTTAATCGATTTGAACCGTGTGCAGTTTGATCCAACTTGAACGATAGCATATATTACGTCTCCTTTATGTATACAATGTGTCTGGCTACCAGTGTCCGAGACTTTGGGACTCCTTTAGGGCTAGAAAAACTACATTGTTTAAATTGTCATAACTTTTAAACTATCTAACTTAATGGTTAGGTGTAATATTTATTTTTATGCTGATATACTCTACTATTGATTAAAATGAAATAAAGAGTAGCTTAACAGTTTAGATTTTACGAAAAAGTCAATAATGTAAAAAAAGTATTTTGTTTTCGCTCTTTTTTATTTTATAAATTTTATTTTGTTCTTTTATAAAAAAAAAAAATTAATGTAATTTAGCATAATATGGTGATTGTCTACAATATTAGCTGTCAAATGAGATATCTTTCGTCTTTCTAGGAAGTCTACATGGATAGTGATAGTTAAATCAATACAAGGACCCGAACTCAGAGGTAAAAAAAATGTGTGTGTACATATGTACACGCGTTAGAAGTTATACTTCTTCGGCGTAATAAGATAAAAATCTTTTTTAAAATTTTATCTTTTGCCTTATTTTACATTTGTAGACAAAATGACACTAACCATAGAAAAAAGGTATTTAATACATTAAAAGTGTTAATATAATGCATTATTTAGTTAAATAAAGTGTATTTAATATTTAATAAAAACTGAAATGTTTTCTATAGCTGACTTCATCATGTCGGTTTTTTGTGACGGTGTGCGCGCGCATCGTAAAAATTTACCCTCATCATTTTTTCCTAACGCGCCAAAAGAAGTATAACTTCAAAAACAAAATGGCTACTATTTTATTATGGACAGGAGGAAAAAAATTGGGAAAGTGATATTTATATAATATGCCATATTTTATCAACAAACAAACAAAAAACCCTCCCAAAGTCTCCGACACTGGTAGCCAGACACATTGTATATAGGTATACACACATGATTTGCTTGTTTAAAATATACACATAACACTATACACTTACATATTATTAACTAAGTTATAGTTAAGTTCCTTGTCCTGCAAGACGGGCAATCATAGGCAGAGAGTATCGCGTGCCAAAATGCCACCAACCGCCGTGCCTACACATTCGTTTAGGTCGTCTTTTGCTGGCTTTTGAGCTTTTTTATAAATCCTAACCAAACTCACCTAACGGGTTGAAGTTTTGTATTAGATATCTATTATTTATCTTTAATTTAGAACAAGATTTAGAAAGATAGCACCGTAATATTCCCTGTACAAACTCTTATTAAGTAAGTGTCAGGCGGAACGAAGTTTGCCGGTTTGTCTGGTATGATTTGAAATATGTACAGGTGATATATTTTCAGATAAGTGGTGCTCACGAGTGTGTTGTGTGTAAGACAAGATTCAGGACGGCCCTCGCGCTAAAAAGTCATCTGACGAAGCATCACACGGAGAGGCTCAGCTGTATACGTTGCGCGTTTGTAACACAAAACAGGTGAGACACGACTGGTCCAAGAAAAAGAAAGATATTTATAAAATAATAAAAAACTAAATGGTAAAAAAGTACCAGCAATTGATTGCTTTCGCGTAGTTAATATACAAGGATTTTTTTTATGATATTGGAAGGCAAACAAGCAAACGGATTTCCTGATGGCAAGAAATTCCCGCCGCCTAGAGGCACCAAAGGTGGTAATGGTGCGTTGCCAACTTGAGGCCGGGATGTTAGGCCTCGAGCAAAATTAAGTATACCGGCTACCTTACCCTCCGAACCGGAACACGTCATGACGTTATGGCGGCAGGAATATGTAAGGCGGTGGTACCAATCTGGGCGAGTCGCTGCTAAACTCTACCACCTAGTCAGATGTCACGGTGTTAGTGACGGTGAGCCTATGCTCGCCTTTTACTAGCTGCCTGGCAAGGAAGGCAGATGGTCTATTCTACAAAGGAGCCAGGACCAACACAGGGAAATATGTGGGGAAATGATAAAATATGTAATGTAATAGCACAAATTATTAAAACTAGTGTAAAAGATGAAAAATATACGGATAAATTAAAACTAAGTACCGTTCTATCACATCATTATATATTATAGACACGATAGTTGAGGAAGCGATAGGTAATCAAATTCAATTTTTTCAAAACTTATTATAAATCCTAATCAGTTTGGTTTTCAGTCAGGAAAGAGTAGAACATTATCACTATCTAAATTTACCGACGAAATAAATGATTATCTGAACAACAAACTACATGTGTTAGCACTTTTATTAACTTTTCTCGCGCTTTTGACAAACTAAACCATAATATATTAGTTAGCAGATTGCGTGATTTTGGAATACAGGGACCATTGCTAGAACGGTGTGAAAACTATTTAAAAAAAATAGATCTTATGTATTAAGGATAGATGAGGACATTAGCATGATCATTAATATTTCATACAGTGCGGCGCAAGGTTATGTCTTAGGACCATTGCATTTCTTATTATACGTTAATAAAATGCATAGCGTGATGAAATTCGCATAAATATACCAATTTGCACATGCCTTGTTGTAGCGTCAAAGGACGTTAACGATGCTGTTAAAAAAATTCAAAGCGATTTCAATAATTAAAGTAAAATATGTCACAACATAAGTTTAGTTATTAATATGGAAAAGACAAAAATATTGCATAATAAGTCTGCTCCGTATATTGTGTGATGCTGGGCAATCACTGCTGCAATCCAAGCTGTAAAAGCACACGTTTGCTTTGGTTTAAATATAGAATAAAAAATTTAACTGGGCTTCACGTATCGAACATGTAAATAACAAGCCACGATCTACACTGGGTAAATTTCAAATATTAAGTAACCGTAAATATTCCGTACAAAGTCCGCTTAATTTTGTCCAATGCAATGGCAGATGCTGTGATATCGTATGGAATATCGAGCTATGGTAGAACATACAAATCTTATTTTGATGCAACATTAAAGTTGCAAATCGAATTGTTAAAACAAATTGTAAGTAAGAAAATTGAGTACACCATAAATTACATGGATTTGTTTCACAGATGTAATGTCTTACCAGTGTCGCTAAACTCAATTTTTATCTATTAAAAGAAAAAATATTTAATGAATAGATCCAGAAAAAAATAATAAAATATATCCACAAACTTGTCAGATAACTAAACGTAAACCGATTATACCTCTTGCTCAAAACATTTACGGAAAGCGTACGACCAAGTAGTTGGTTCCCGCGCTTATTGAATAATATGGATCTTCTCATTAAAGTATCTATAAACAATAATAATATCAAGTACAAATAAAAAAATATTCTGTAAGTGATTGTCCGAATGTATAGCATTACACATAAACTCTTGGTAGTTTAAATAGTGCATTTGTTGATGTTTTTAGTATTGGTCGTTTTAACATTAAATAAAATAGAATAGAGGGATAATTGGGGGGGAAATAGAAGAAACAATGTACTGATGAATGAGCACGAGCACAAACCTCGTTTTGCGTTGGGACTAAATAAAATCAGCGTAGCTAATCTAAACCTACAACTAACATCTACGGAATTTTTTACTTGTAAGTAACTGTAACCGTTCCAGTCAACTTTTTTCTATCCATTCAGTTTGAATGGAAAAAATAAAAGGACACTTTTCCTAATTTCTTTGAATTTTCCCCTAATTCATTTCCATCTTTAAAACCTTTCTTGGACTTCCACAAATTTTTGGAGTTTACTCCTTAAGAAACGATAAGGCCCGGTACGGAAATTTTATGAGGTGTAAACTCAAGTGTAAACGTGTGTTACGTAGAAAGAGACAAACATATATATGTTGTGTGTGTATGAGATGGAATACATGAGACAGCGTATCTCATTCTCGGGATCTCCTCCTGCGCGATACTTCGTAGTCTCCGTGCAGGAGGAGTCGCTATCTATCAGAATACTGACTATTTGGATCACACTTCTAATGTCTGCGATGAAACTAATTTAAGAAGAATTAACATAACTAAATCTGCTGTAGGAAACATGTGTGCTGCAGGATACATTTCGTATGGAGTAAACTCCAATCGTGCGTTGTAGCTGACACACACACACTTTTTTCTAAACCAAAATTAGCTAAATCGGTCAAATCAATCGGAAGTTAGAGCTTAGCAACACATTCAGTGATTCGTCTCTATATTATAGACTAGTCAAATTAGCGTAATATCTATGATTATCGCCTAAGAACGAAGCCAACGCTATATTGGGAGCGTACGAAGCAGAGAAATTGTGTTAAAATTGCGTTTACCGTCTTGTTACAGAGACACTGCTAAAAGGCACGAGAACTGGCACGCGGGAGCCAAGTATCAGTGCCCACATTGTCCGAATGAATTTGAGTAAGTTGTTCCTTTTTTTTTTCGAAGTAAAAACTTATTTAGCATCGTTGCGCACTTTTTTTGGAATGGGTAAAAACTTGTAAACTCGCGTCAGGACACGCGACCTCATCGAAAGTTCGTAAGACGGATGGAGAGTAAACAGCCGGCGCGGCGTAGGAGAGGAAGTATCCCACTCTCCTTCTACGGCGGCGCGGCGAAAGTGTATGTCTGCGCCTGCTGTTTCCTTTAGACGGCGCAGGGTGCTTGCGTGAATGTTCGTGTTGTCATGTGTGTGTAAGATAGCGCAATAAATGAATATTGTATTCTATCACATAAATTATAGTACTTTCATTCTGATAATTAAAGCAATTCGTCCAAAATTATTCCCTAACTATTCCAAAATATCAAAAATGCACAACGTTAATATTCAACTTTTAACTTCTGCCGGCACTTCCGGAGTGCAACCCGTCCTTTTTTTCATTACACTTCACATTAAGGCAAGCATTAGCCTGTAAGCCAAGTTCAAAGAAAAAAACTAGCGACGCACACCGCGTGTAATTGCGTACACGAACCGTTCCAAGTTACTTTCAACCCTTTCACAATTTGATACATATTTAACCTGCGTGTATGAAATTAAGCAAATTCTTTGCTTATGGCTTACCTTAAATACCTAATTTTATAAATGTACCTCAAGCTGTTATTGACAAATCAATTTTTTAAAACGCGTAGATTTGGCTGACTCGCCAATTCCCCTTAAGTTCCAGATAATGTTGAAACTATATTTGGATAGTTGAACTTGAAGGAACAGGCCCCGAAGGCCTGCTCCTTCAAGTTCAAGGAACAACTAGGGCACTCACGACTAGCCGAGGACACTAATTCCCACAATGTCATAGGTGGCAAGCCGGGCACATATATCCAATCCCAGCAACGCTAATTTTATTAGAAAAATTGTTTCTTTATTTTATTTTACAGATACCACAAATGTGTGTAATTTCCAGGGCTTAACTGATTCTTCTTCTCTCTCATTGAGTGTATAAATTAAAACAACTCAATAAAACCAACAATACTACAAACCAACATATTGATGAGCACATACTATTTCATAAGTATAGATAGATGAACGTTACTAATAACCTTCCGTCATAGATTCTAATTATCATTTATATGCGGATGACCTGCAACTGTATCGTCATTTTTCGCTACATGTAGTAGATAAAGTCGGTGCTATGAATGACGATGTTAATGGAATTTTAAAGTGGGCCTCTTCATTCGGTTTGGTAGTGAACCCTGCTAAATCTCAATCCCTTATTATTGTTAACCGTTTCTATCGTGTTACTTCTAATATTAGAACCCCTCCTTTAATTAATAATGGTGTTACTATACCTTATAATAAATTTGCCGAAAATCTTAGTCTGATTTTGTGTGAAGGTTTTAGTTGAAATGCACACGTTACAGAAATCTCTAAAAAAATGTTCGACATCTTTTATTCTATCAAGTGCTTGCAAAAATTTCTACCTTTCAAAACAAAGATAATATTAGTTCAAGCACTTATTCTACCATTATTGGATTATGCTATTTGTTATCCTGATATTACTCAGAATTGCCTCTGTAAAATGTAGGAATCCGCTTCAATCATATCTCCATGTTCAGAGAGCGGCTTAAGTAGCTTCCCATTCGTGAGCGCAGAAACGTTCATTGTCTCTGTTTCCTTTACAAAGTTCTATTTAATGCTGCTTCTCCTGAATATCGAGCGTTCGAGCGTTTTACATTTTTACACCCTTTTGATTCAGATTGTCGTCCACACCTGCGTGCAATTTTGAGATTGCCTTGTAGTTCCACTAAGTTGTATTTAAACCATTCTTTTACTTTTAATGCTGTGAAACTGTGGAATTCATTGCGTTATGAAATTCGGAGTATTCAATCATTAACAGTTTTTAAGAAGGCAGTAATGGAGCATTTTGGTGTGTAATTAATTAGCAATTATTAAAGAAACCCACTGGTGGTAGAATGTAGAATGCTGTGCAACAACTTGCTTGCATAGGACCAACCTTCTTATTACTGGCGTTATATTAACATTGTTTGACATTGTATTCAGTCCAGGGGTAAAGGTAACCAATAGACTTGCATATAAGGCCTAACTTGGCCTTTGACAGAGTTCATTCTTGCAATGATTATAACATCTATGGTGTCTATAAGACATGTTTTTTCTTACCATCAAGAAAGATGTGTGGTTTGTTTCCTGACTTAGTGAAAAAAATATACATGTAATTTTTATAGAATTATGGTTAATAAAGAAAATATGTTTTAATTTTTTAAATTGAGTTCTTAATCAATAAAATATGACGAAAGCTAATATGTGAATCTTCACAATGAGCTTAATTCAATGATGATGAATGAATTAGAAAGAAAGGGAATCAACGATATAGGAAGGTTATAGCTACTGAAATATTTTTTATGGCTACTGTGACATCTCCGCCATCAATTTATTTACAATTTGGTATTGTTTGCCACACATTGTAAAAATGTATCCATATCCATTGCGTACCTCGTCTCGCATAATTTGGAAAATGTATGTGAAAGGTGTCTCATTTTTTTCGGGGTGGTGTATCCGGAATACAAGATGAGGTTTTTTAACGACATGGTTGGTAGCATTTTGATCTTTCTTCATTTCCTTAATAGTTTCATAAATGCCATATCGATTTTTACTCAGTACACCATTCTACCTTTGATTGCATGCATCACTTTTATTTATTTATTTTATTAAATAATCATTTATTGTACACAAAAAACTTACACAAACTTTAAAACTAAAAGACTTGTACAAAAGGTCAGCTTATCTCAAATAAAGAGATTTCTTCCAGCTCACCCAAAAGGAACCTCAGAAAATAAATTAAATGGTAGACTTACAGTACACAATAAAATATTTAGTAAGAAAAAAAATGATAACCAATTAGCATTAACATACATGTGATATATACTCGTACATCAAACACAGGAGAAAAACAAAAAGCAGATGATATGCACAAAAAAAAGAAAAATAATAATAAACCATTAAACGTCCATCCATAAATACATACACTTGCATACATATTAAAAATATATAAACTTGTATATTATGTCTCTGAGAATACATAGATAAATACTAAAGGTATTAGGTAACACAATGTGTAAACAATTTTAGTACCCAGTATACAAACACGAGCACATAAACTACATTTATTTTGTGTTCATGGCAATCGCAGTTGATTGTTCATATTTACAGACCACAGCTGCGTGATAAAACATCGGGAAATATCTTGAAATTGAGTCTGAAGTACTATTAGTTACTTGACAAAAACATTTTCGCAGAACATAGTACGTTTTAAACAACTCTGTTATGCTAATTGCTTCTTCTGGTAGTACACTTTCTTTGAGAGCTTTGAAAGAAATTTTTTTAAGAGGTTAGAACATTTGTCTTAATTTCAGTGAAAGACTAAGTTTTTTTTTATTATTATTTCCAGTAAAGTAACAACGTACATGACCCACTTACGCATCAAACATGCATCGAAGTACATCTGTGAACTGTGCGGATATGCGTTTGTTAGTAAAAAGGGAATTGAAGTCCACAAGAACAAGAAACACAAAATGTTCGAAGAGACGGCAAGTACATTTCTTACCCCTGTCATTTTGAGGTACAGATTATTTTGTTGAAGCACCCAAGTAATTGAAACACCACGTTAAATAAATAAATAAACATCCTTGCACAAGTAGTCCAAGCTACCAAGGTAAAAAAGAGAATTACCTCCTAATTTTTTGAACCTGCATCGATTTACATGAAACTTTGGAATTATGCTTATCTTACCCTTATCTTCAAAATCTACCCTATTCCGACATGTGCAAATTACTATAAGGGGTGTAAATTACCCCTTTTTGCAAAATTTTAACAAAATTATAAGTATTAAGCATTTAATGAGTAGAAAAAACCTGGTATGGATTAATTAAAAGTTGCTTATTGCTTCAATACGATATTTATGATTTTTTAACCCTGTTTGATGTATTTCACCCCTTTTAAATCACCCCTTTTATAAATAATGATAATATATTTTTTCCGACTTTTAAAAAGACTTTTTTTTCTGGATTAATTATGTTGAAATAATTCATTTTGTTTGTGCTCAACACAAAATTTTACACCCCCAATGTTCAACCCTTATAAATAACCATTTATTACGAAAAAAAAAATTTAAAAATATTATTTACCTATAGACGTATATATTTTTGATGACTTATTTATTGTTAATGGATATTTTTTTATTTGCACTTATATGATTTTTTTTTCATAAGTTTCAACCCCTATTTCAAAAAAAAAATACTTGCAGACTTACTTATATAATTTTTTGGCTTATTTATTTCGAAATGACACGACATATATATATTTACATATATACACACACAAACGTACATACAAAACGGCCTTTCACCAAAAAACCGGATGAAGCTGCACGGTGTTTTCTTTCGTGTTCTCCGATGTTCAATTACAATCCAAAAACTAAATTGCTCTGAAATTAAAGAAAAAGTTTATTTTGTTTTTTGGCCGTATCTCGGTAAATTTTAAAGCTTACGTATTATTTGAGAGTTTTAAGGCTTATTTTATTGGCTAAGACCAAAATTGTGAAAAATTACTGAGAAATAACCAGCGCATTCTATTTTTGTACAGATCCGGCTCGAAGGACCTTATTGTAAAGAGTGCGACGTACGGTTTATATCTGAGGAGGCTTACTCTAGGCATTTGAAGTTATCTTCGAAGCACTTTAACGAACACGATCCGTAAGTATAAAACATCTTCTGTATCTTCTAGTTATCCCAGAAGATTACGCCTTTCACTCAAAAGTCTGCCTCTCTGCTGCGTTGTAGGTACTTCAGAAATATACATCATAAAATGATCTGCAAAAAATCCTTGATAACGTATAATATCTATCTCCTAACGTTGACCACTGTAACAATTTTTATCTCATAAAAATATGTTTAAAAAGCTAATTTCCCCTTATGACTATTAATTCGTATCCACAAGTTAGTACCTCAGTTACCTTGACCATTTAATGAAGATCAAAATTGCTTTTTTTATATAAGTAAGTACTTTAGAAGTTCTCACAGATTTAAAATTACACGCAGCCAAAAAAAATGCACACAGCAAAACGGCTGGTATCGTCCCGCGTGCTCTTTGCGCCGGTTCTAGCTTGTGAAACGCCGGGGGTCACGGTGTTCATATGTCCAATCCTCGAAAAATAACAAGATTTGCCTATGTGGAGTTCGAACCAATTAAAGATGCCCATAGGAAGCCTACTTCTTATATATGCATATTGAATAAAAGAAGAAAAAGTGAAAATGAAATAGATAGGTAAAATGTAATGAAAAAAATATATACAATTCGTACTCGTCAACTGTACACTCAGCTTTTTTGCCGCACCAAAATAGTACTCGTATATGAAGAGATTTTTGTTTTTTTTATAGATCTACAAAAAAGTCCCTACATTTAAGAGATGACTTGCTATTATTTCTGTACTCTACATTTAAAATACAAGTAAAGTTAAGTATCTTCAGGCCCATAGCCGACTAGCCCAAGACACTAAGTCCCACAATGTGATAGATGGGGTAAGCCTATCGCCAACCGGGCACATATCCAATCCCGAACAAGTTTTTTTTTTATTAAAAAATTGAATATAACACTTTTTTTGTTGCCCGACCCAGGAATTGAACCCAGGACCTCACGAAGTCGTGTCCAACACCCTGACCGCTAGACCACAGAGGCGATCCCTAAATTTATTTTAATGTTAAACGACTACAAATCAATTAACATTTTGACGTTTACCCCTCTCCTTAGGGAATCCATTTAGTAAAGGGGATAATCATCCCATCGCCTCTAACTTCACAACTTTACATCTTAATCAAAATGGCTTGGCCGTTTTATCATGACATGGATGAGAGGTGAATAATTTACGCACAGTAAAAGTACAAAAAACCAACTACCTACATAAAATGTTTCAATATCATACTAGTAAGTACTTTTAGGCAACACTCAATGATACATTTTCGTCTACGTTAGCGAAATAGATGATGATGGTAATGTCAATAATCTTTTGTTTTTGTTGTTTAAGTTATTGTCAGGAGAAAATTCATAATTTGGATAGGGCATCGTCTGCCTGCTCGTAAATAAATAAAATTGCCCTTGTTTACAACCATAATTTCAATCGTTATGTGTACTTGGATAATAAATGGATGCGTGTATATACGCGGCGCCCGGTCCGCACGCACACATTTAAACCGGAAATGTTGCATTTGTACAAAGATAACTGTTCTATGTGTTATATTGTATCAGCAGCCACCTAAAATAATCTACCTATGACTAGACTCGACCAAAAAACTTGATAAATGTGATGAAGTGGCAATGGGCAGGCCATATAGCCCGGAAGCCAGACTCGTCGTGCAGAACCCTATTGGAGTAGAGACCGTGGGGATACAAAAGACCCGTAGGAAGACCCCAGATGCGATGGCCAGACGACATCAAAAGAATAGTGGGCAAAAATTGGCTTCAGACAGCCCAAGATAGGAAGAAATGGAGAAAGTTGAAGGAGGCCTACACCAAGGCGGTTGAAGAAGGCTTGAGATGATGATGATGATGATATCAAGTTATATATATATACACTAGCTGACCCAGCAAACTTGGTTGTTCGTTCCAAAATCAGCTACTACTTATTATTAAAAAAATAATTAAAAAAACATTTTCCAGGAGACCGAATTGTGAATCTAAAACATTCTCGAATTCCCTTGAACATATTCAAATTGGTAAGAATGAGGAAGCATATACAAGAGCTAACGAGTAATATTAATGTAGTAATATTTCAGCAATAGATTGAGGAACGACTCCCAAAGCTCTCGACATGTAGAGGGCAGTCGGCGCACGATACGTCGGGCCGAGAGACGGGCCAACATCCGTCCGAGGGTCGAGAAACCCATCAGCTGCGAACAGGTGATACCATTTTTTTTATGATAAAAGAAAATTAACAAACAAGCGATAGGGGTTCGAATTTAAGTTCTTCGCGTTGATGTAGTAAATTATTATACTTTATCAGTACAATCTTAACATTTCTTTTTAACCGACCTATTATATTTTACCATCTATATTTATAGAAACAAATAAATTTGGGGCGTCTGTTTGTAGTATTGAAATAACCGCTTTTTACTACATGCACATGAATGTTTGTACGGTGTTGGTACCTATACCAAAATAACAGTTTTCACTGTTTATGTCTGCCTGTCGGTTTGTTCCAAATAAACTATGAAACGGCTGGACTGATGTTGACATATTCAATGGCAGATAACTCACGTAGTGAGGAGTAACTTAGGCTACTTTCATTTTAGAAAATGTCACCTATACTAAATTATTTTTTGATAAATTTTAAGCGGACGAAGTCGCGGTTACAACTAGTTAGTACATAATATGAAATCATTGAAGTTTTTGAAAATTTCCGTCCTTTATTTTAATTTTGCATTAGTCGAATGCTTGTGTACTGGAGCCTTATAATAAGTACCTACAGTAGCCGGCACGAAACTTGAGCGCTGAGCGCGAGAGTGGGGATAGGTTTGCGCATTGTACACTTCTACTCAAAAAAACGTTTGATACCTCAATTTTCAAAAGCATTGAACGCACATAAATTACTTTATATTGAATTTGAAGTAAACGAAATAAATAATTCAAATAAGTACAAATTTGTGCAAAAACTCTTTATTTAATAAAGTAAAGCAAATTTTAATATTATTTATTAAATAGACCATACTAGACTAGGTTCAATATTATGAAACTAAGTATATCACAACCTTACTGATGCCTGCCGTGAAGCCTGCGGATGGCGTTTTTCGGTTTGGAGGGTTAGGTATCCGTCTAGATTTACAGATGAGGCCTAACCAGCCTCAGGGATGGCAATGCATCTATAGGAATCATCTGATCGGATCGCAATCGGATCACCTATCAACTGCCATATAAAAATCATAATTTTTTGTAATAATAATTTAATAAAGTTTTGGGATTAATGGTTTTAAAATGTTACTTTAATGGGATTAATTACTTACATTTTTTTTATTAAGCTACACTGAAAATTTTACTATGCACAAGCAACTTACCAAAAAATCGAATTGATATTGTATATGAAAAGTATGAATTTTGCTATTATAATTAAATTTTAATTACTTAAGCACGGAAGTGTACTTGTTGCCGCGAAATGCCCAGTGACAGTTTCGAGAGCGAATCACAACTTACCATTATAACGCGACATGCTGAGAACCAATCACGTAGTTTGAAACGCCAAACTGTGTCCACCCCCCTCGCTTCATACCACTAATCATACCTAAAAAATGACTTCTGCGCTTAAAACGGTCAGCGCTCAAGATCCGTGTCGGCTACTGTACCTACTATAAAATTTCTGACAAGGATCTGACAATTCATATTTTATTTCCTGAAATGTTTTTTGGTTATCATCTGGCAGTAGATCATACTATTGAATTATTTTAAAATTATAAAACTAGGATTCAAATTTAAGATACAAGACCTACTTTAAATTATTGCATGTAATAAGGAAGACTTCATTATATTGTTAAGCGAACAAACCACTTTAACTAAATATGCTACACATTTTTGCCAACATAGATGCTACTTGCTAAAGCCCACCCACGCGCGTACTTCCTGAATACTACAAATGGACCGAGTCGCGTGCGCGCGCGTTAGTTTGTCCGCGACTTTCGTGGAGTGCAATTGTAATTTCCTGATAATGGTTTGGTTGCGAAACAAAACGTTCGTTAAAATTTTTGTGTGTTTACGGTGATTTTGTAAACAGTTTTGTGTTGTGTTTTTTGGGGAGTTGAAAGTATTTGGGTTGTTTGGCTTCTTGTATGGTATAGTATAGTCGCGTATGATGAGCACTTGAAAATAAAAAAATACGTGTGCTTGATACGTAAACTATGGAGAGGAGAGGTACCTATACCCACTGCTACCATCACCAATGCGATAGTAGCGATACAGCAAAGCCGTAAATTTTGACAAAAATGTAAAGCTTATGAAGTAAAAGTTTGTAGAGATAGAGCGTGTGGAGTTAGAAGCTTGACTCTAGATGACATCTAATAACTATCTAACAGTGCGAGCCATATAGACTCATCTTGGCAATATTTTGGAATTTTATTATCAGCTCCATGATAAAGGTGGATTTGGGTTCGAACTTCTATTGTCATGTTTGTTTAAAAATCATAAAGTGGTTTTTCAAAGTACATCTACCTACAAAATTTGAACTGTTTAATTCTAATATACAATCTAAAAGGGTGCCGTATGTCGCCATTCTATTTTCACCATTCGATAATAAGGTCTAATAGATAATACGCAGTCGTTTGTTAGTGTGAATGTATGTGTGTGTTCGGGGTGTTGCAGTGCGGGCTGCAGGTGTGGTCGGCGCGGACGCACGCCGCACACCTGCGGCTGGCGCACCCCGGCCTGGCGCGCGGGACCTGCACGCCCTACATGTGCGACCACTGCGGACGACTCTTCCAGGTAACTGCTAAAGATTGCTGTTAAAAGTTCATCAAATCCTACTACTATTATGAATTCGAAAATTTGTAACATAAACTACTAAATGTATTTCGATGAAACTTTACAGGGATATTCTTTGTACAACAGAATGACTCATAGGCTACAATTTATTAAAAAAATATAATTTTGTACGTGGGCGAAACCATTTGCGATATCATAAATAAATAAACTCGTGTCTATGGATAAATTAAACGAGTTGATGTATTACACAATAATCAAACTGTACTCATAACATACAAAATTTTCCTCTTTCTGTATTTTTGAAAATGAGTAAATCATTTGTTTTGGTTTCACTTATTAATTGTCAAATATGGCATTATAGGTAAATCATTAGAGTTGTTAAGGAGCTATTTACTAAATAGAAACCTGTGGGATGAAATATCAAGAATTTTTGGGAACCGTAAAAAGTCTACCTCAAATTATCTTTTTAATAAATGCGGCGTACCAGAAGGTAGTGGTTTGGTGCCGTTACTTTTTTCAATTATGTTAATTATCTTCCTGACGTTATTATGCATGATTTTATAATATTTGCTGATGATACTATCCTCCTCATCAAATGTAAAAGTAAATTTTACTTGCAAGAGGAATCATATAGAAACCATATCCAAAGTCTCCGCATGACTTCATGAAAATAATCTTAAAATAAACCCTTCTAAGACAAAATTGGTAGAATTTAAAGCACATTATACGGAAACTAAAAAGTTAGATGTTTTAAGATAATTATCAGTAATTTGAATTTAAAGTAGATTGTACTAACTTTCCAGGCATTAAAAATTTATAATGTTTGTAATTGAAAATATCATATTGACTCTCTTTTATAAAAGTAAAAGATTTCTGTATTTTTTGAGAATAATAAGAGAAGTGCAGGCTTAAACGCGTCTCTTTTAGCTTTTAGCATGATTGAACGAGATCTAGTAAATAGTTTTATTTAATGGGTACTGTAACATCAACACTTAAAATGGTTGTGTTTCACTGTCAAGAGGTGGTACTGTGCGGAGTTCCTGCTGGTAAGAAATTAACACCGCCTGATGACACCAAAGAAGATAATGGTGCGTTGCCAACTTTAGGCCGGCGTGTTAGACCTCGAGCAACAGTAAATTTACCTGTTACCTTATCCTCCGAACTGAAACACGTCAACAACATCTTATTTGCTGATGATACAACTCTTCTCATCAAGTGTGAAAACAGAAATGATCTAGTCACAGAAACAACTAAAACTTTAAACGAAGTAGCAGATTGGTTAAATGAGAATAATCTTAAATTAAATCTAACAAAAACAAAATTAGTCGAATTTCAAACTCATTATAGAGAAACTAAGAAAATAGATGTTATTTTCGATAATACTATTATAGATAACGTAGATTCTGCTGACTTCCTAGGTATAAAAATCGATAAATTTTGCAATTGGAAATCACATATTGATTCACTTTGTAATAAAATTGATAGGTTTGTATATGTATTAAGAAGAAAAAGAGAAGTAGCAGGTTTGAATGCATCTCTCTTAGCTTATCATGGATATGTTTCTTCCATTTTGCAATATGGGATCCCTATTTGGGGAAATTCTGTAGACTTAATTAGAATATTTAGAATACAAAAGAAGTGTATACGGGCGATATGTGGAGTTAATCAGTTACATTCGTGCAAACCACTGTTTAAGTCGCTCAAAATTTTACCTTTACCATGCTTATATATCTTGGCTGTATGTGTATTTGTAAATAAACATCATCATTTGTTTCAAACAAATGCTGAAGTATTAAGAATTACACACTTCAGAAATAGTAAGAAACTACATGTGCCTAATCAAAAACTTAATATTTATAAAAATAATGTATATTGCATGTCAATTCGTATATACAACCAAATTCCTGATAGTCTGAAATCACTTCCGGTAAAAAGATTTCGAAAGAAGGTATTTGATTTGCTATTAGAGAAGACATATTATAGTGTAAAAGATTTTCTTGCTGACAAGCATAAATAAATAAAATGTATATATATATATATATATTTTAATAAATTTAAACCTAATTTCAGTAACAAAATCATGGTTGCCGGGGAGTTTGTTTCGCCGTTTCTTCTCCCGACTGGCTAGGTTTGGAAACGGTGGTAGTGTACGGTAGATAGGATTAAAAATTAATCTACCTTTAAACTCATGTATAATAAATAATGAAACTTATGTTCGTAAATAAATAAAATGTTTATTAAAAATGTAAATAAGTGCTGCGATTTAAATGTACGTTTTTTATAGAAATGTGTAACTTCATAAATTAACTAAATATTTGCACACCACAATGTGGTAGAATATGTTGTATTCTTAAATATCTTTATAACAACTTTCAGCACACATATTCCGCAAATAAATAATTTTCATTTCATTTCATTTCAAAACAAGCGCTGACGTTATGGCGTCAGGACAAGTAAATATATAAAATTATATACAAAAGGCGAGATTATCTCTAAAAGAGATTTCTTCCAGCAAACCCAAAATAGTGTGAATGCATAAAAGAAATGTAAAACATACAGTGCACAATACAAAAACTTACTGTACAAAAAAATACAAACTAAATTACTAATTATGACCAAAGTGCCAACATGCTAATTAATTACACACCAAGACGCTCAATTACTGCTTTCTTAAATACTGGTAATGATTGAATACTCCGAATTTCATAACGCAATGAATTCCAGAGTTTCACAGAATTAAAAGTAAAAGAATGGTTATACATTTTTTTAAAGAAAGAAAAAAAATCGGTTTGAGACGGAAGGTTACAGGTTCAAATCCCGTCTGAGGCGAATTTTTTTCTTTCTTTAAAATTTATAGAAATTTATTCCAAGCACAGGGCAAGTGCTAAAATAAAAATACAATGGTTAAACAACTTAGTGGAATTATGATCTAGGGTTAGGGGAGGAGATGAAAAAGGTTATTAAGATCTACGTTTGGCGCGACAGAATTAGCAACTTTCCCAACGCCAAGCGTCTTCAGAAATTGCCAGACACGATCACGGTCAGAAGATTCAATGGTCTCGTAGATAAACTTACGGAGAGCATCTCGGCAAGAGCGCATGCAGAGATTTCGCAGGGACTTATATCGATCGAGCATAGTTTATGTCATTAGGATGATTTCAATAGCGGGATTTAGCTTTATTACGTTTCGCCATTAGAAATTTAATATTATCTGTGAGCGAAGGGGCTGATCTATGTTTAATTTTAACTGGAATAAATGGAGCATGCTTATTATATAAATCTAGTAAAAAAAGTGTTTAACTGAGCTATCTTAAAGTCTAAACAAGGAGAATTTAATAGTGATGACCAGTCCAACTCCAGACAATTTGACTTCAATTTCTCAATATCAATACTATTGAAACATCTACGTAACGAAATTACAGATTTAACTTTAGGAGGTCTGACGCTTACCGACAAATAAAGATCATGATATGAAAAACAAGAGGTTAATTGACCGTATGTCTGGACCAAAATAGGGGAGGAAGCAAAAATTAAATCCAGAAGAGAAGGAATATTATTTGGTGAATGGTGAGTAGCGTTAAGAGACAGAACATGCAAATTGTATGAAGATGTAACAGACAATTATTTCTGAGAACGATAGTCATTTTTAAGCAGGCAAGTATTAAAATCACCTAGAAGTAAAGATAATTATTTTTTATTTGTTTCAATCAAAGTTTCCACCAAGGTCTATTTTGTGGAAGGCGTTATTGGGGCGTGACTGCAATTGTCTGGATGAAGCGTAATACGTGTATACCATCCATGACATTTATGATTTAATGACAACCAACATGAATGAAAAAACTACATACAATTAAGTAGTCGCCCGTCGTTCGAAATTCGACCATAATAATTATTTAAATATAATGTTTAAATAAATGCTTAAACATTATTAAAGTTCTATTGTTAATTTGTTTCCAAATATTATTAATATAGTTTGTGCGACATCTGTGATCTTTTATTGTTATTAATATTTTTGTTTGTGTGTGGCAAATGTATGGCAGTGTGTGTAATGTTTTATTTATTGATTGAATGCACTTTATAAGCATAATTATTATTATTATTAGCGTTCTGCACTTCTCCTACTCATAAGCTATAAGTGTGCCAAATTTCCTATACGCCTCCGTCGTCGCAATTTTCGTCAAAAGAGGTCCAAAGATTTTGTTTCTCGTATAATAATAATAACTAGTGGTCGCCCATTGGTCAAAATTCGACCATAATAAATTTTAATATCTTGTTGATAAGAACGCCACCTTCATTTCTCAAGATCAACTAATTTGTTTCCAAACTTTTTAGTGCGCCATCTGTAATTTTCTATCTTTATCATCAAACTATTTGTTTGTGTGTGTCAAATGCATGATAATATGGGTATTGTTTTATTTGTTGATTTAATGTACTTTATAAGCATTTTTATTGGAAAATATTAGCGGCGTTAATTTTATGCTCCTGCGTCCGCGCAATTTTCATAAAAAGGGGTCCAAAGTTTTGGCATTGATATTTTTTTTTTTTTGGTATTGATACATACATAGATAATTTATTTCCATTAGCTTAAATTTTTCACAGTTACATAAAACAGTGGTTGAGGCACTCCTTTTAAGTCTATTGTACATGTAGTAGGAGGCCTCGCTCTTCAATACAATTTAAATCTTACAATAGACACAGGGAAAATTTATTTTTTTATCATATAATTATTAATCCAAGAAATAGGTAATAAAGTAATAAATTACTAAATCATCTTTATACAGGTGACTATAGTGATATTTACGAATAATATTACAAAATACATTAATTTTAATACATTATATATTGGGTGTGTGTTTATGTATGTGTGTGATCATAGGTTAAAGTATTCATCATTTTTTCATAATTCATATGGTGTTAAAGGATATATTTTTAGAAGTCTGTTTAATTTGTTATAGAGAACTGCAGATTTTTCGTAATACTGCCTAGAGTCAAAGTAAGATTAAAAAGAGCGTAGGGCCAAAAACACTGCCTTGAAGAAATTACTGCCTTCTGACTAATGCTATCTCCTATCCTGACACGATGCGTACGGTTTTATAATTAACTTAAAAAGTGCGAGTGAAGCGTTCGTGATTCCTATATATTCAAGTTTCATGATAAGGGTTAGGAGAGATGGTGTCAAAATCCTTTTTTAAATCTAGGAAGTCCGCAAAACATTTTTTACCTTCATCTATAGTTTTGGCAATTTTTGAGCTTAAATCTAAAATAGAATCTTCGGCCGACAAGTTCTTCCTAAAGCCATATTGTGAATCAAACAAAATATGGTATTTCTCAAGATATGATAAGAGTCTCCTAAAAGCGGAAAGTACTGAGATGGGCCGATTGTTATTGACATCGTCTTTGTCTCCATCCTTGTACACAGGTGTAATTAAATATTGTTTAAGTATTTAATGAATGGACTATTGTCGGAATTACAACATGTTTTGCAGTTTTTAAAAATGTATAATATACCCAATATTGTCGCAACCAACAGCACTATAAGACTTTAGATTCATAACCGCTTGTTCCACTTCCTCAAAATCTGTATCTATCAGCACAAAATACATTAAATTAGATTACCACTACGCTGTATAGCAGTGTTTGAAATAACATTTTCTGCCAAAAATTTACTTATAATTGCAAAATAGTTATTGATTTTATCAATTGATTCTAATGGTGAGCTAGTGCTATTTAAAAGATTTTTATATGTAGTTTTTATATTGTGTTGTTACATTGATTGATTTACTATTTTCTGTGGAATTTTCTAATTTTTCACGATCATACTAATATTTTTGAATTTCTTTAAAAAGTTATTGCAATGATTCCTATATCTACTATAGGTTATGCGCAAACTGTCATTCCCGGGGTCAAATTTTAATTTCTTTTGCATAGAATTTCTATTATTAATACAACGTAGTATTCCCTGAGTTATTCATAGACTTGACTGTTAGCTTAGATCTAGGAATTTTTATTTCTTTAGTGTTTTGCTCAAAACAGTCCTTTATTTTTGTAATAAGAAGATCAGCAAATAGATTTGAGTCGGTATAGTTAAATTACACTTTCTCTTTACTAATTTTACCTCAGGTAAATAGTAGGAATACGTTATTGTCTCGACAGCTTTATCTCCACTTCGGCAGTTCCTGTTTTTAGAAACATACATTTAGAAAAAATTAGCAACAAAATTTTGAACATTGAATGTTGCCGAAAAATCATTCAGGTCAAAATTAGTAGGAACAATGGTAACTTCACAATAAACGAATGGGATCCTCCAGGGGAAGAGTGAGTGGCATGCAGCAGTCACTCTAGGTGTGGGGTTGATCAGAATTAAAATTCATAAGATAGTTTCAGGAGAAGAAAGCTTGTTTTACTGTGTACCGACTCAACGCCAATCTTATTTTCATCCTCTGTCTCAGTGCTGTCGTTTTGCAGTGGCAGACTGCCGAAAAAGTTGAGATCGGCATTTTTTTAATTTATAAGTACGTAATATGTTTATTATTTGTACAACAATGTAAATAATTGTAGAAGAAATAACTCGTAAATTAATTACTACTAGCTGCCCGCCCTCGCTTCGCTTCAGTTATTCAAGAATAAAAATCATATTGATATTATAAATGCGGATATTTGTGAGTATGTCAGGATGTCAGTATGGATGTTTGTTACTCTTTCACGCGAAAACTACTGAACCGGTTACGATGAAATTTGGTATGTAGGTAGCTGAAGACCCAGAATAACATATAGACTACTTTTTATCCCGGAGTTCTCGCGAGAATGCAGTAAGCACGCATGTCTTTGCTACGCTTCAAAGATATTTAATTTTGCGCCCGGAGATTTTAACTTCTTGATAACATATTAGTTGTTAATTTTTTTCAGATAGTGTTAAAGGCAATTTTGATCCAAGTTACACGCACAACGTATCTAACAGATTAATTTGATTAAGGGTTAATACTGTATCGTTAAAAATATGTTCTAAAGTAACCCTTCATTTTAATGTTTTAAGTAAACGCAAAAACGGTTATTGTGTGTTATTCTTTAAAGATAGGTATATACCACCACTTACTTTTTTTGAGATCGATCGAAGAGGAAAAATCCCACCATATATTGTTTTGTTAAAACTCAAAAGGTTTTGGCAGCGTTTTCGAGGAAAGCTCCCGATCGGCTTATTTTTTGTTGACATGTTGAACTAATATCGTTCGTATGTACAAAACATTAACTTACTATATATACACTAAAACCTTCCTCAAGAATTGTTCTATCTATTGTTGAAAACCGTATGAAAATCCGTTCAGTACTTTTCGAGAAAATCGCGAACAGACAGACAGACGCGGCGGGGGACTTTGTTTTATAATATGTATTGATGATACGATAAGAAACGCCTATCCACGGTAAAAGAATTACCACAAAATACTCTTAAATCAAGTAATGTATCTGTTTAGGTAAGGAAATTAACAAAAATAAGTAAGTAAACTAAAACAAGACTTATTCATCTAAAAAGTATTATACGATGTTATTGTTAAAATATTAAATTTAAAAAGTTGTTCACTGAGGACAATACGGGACGAAGTGTAAGGAGCTAACATAAACCACCGACGAGCACTGACGACGCGTCTGGGCAGTGCGGTCGGTAGACCATATACTTACTTCTTCTTCTTTCTTTACATATGGCTTTTATTGCGTCAGGCACAATAATTCCACTAATGTCTTGTGTTGAAAGAGACACAGGAGAGCTTCTTTGCTTTACGGAATCAAAGCTGAAAAAACCCCAAAATATAGACAACAACAGATTAATCACACACATAATATTACATGCAGACACTCACATGACTACAGCAAATAAACTCAGTGTTAGAAATATACAATAATTTGACTTGCCAATGGCTAGATTTTTATATTATTATTAGTTAGGTATTTCCTGAGGATTGATGGGCATTAATAGGAGAGCTACGCATTGCTCCGGAAATTATGCGAAGACACTTAGATTGTATTTTATCGAGTGTATCAAGGCCGGATTTGTTACGTGTACTAAATAGGAAGCTCCCATAGTCCAAATTACTCCTAACTATCGCGTTGACACAATTTTCTGGGAATATGGATGTGAGCCCTACCAGACTCCGGAAAGAGTGCGAAGGATGTTCACACCTCTTTCCGATTTCTGGACTACGTATAAATAAATGAATGAATACACTTTATTATGCACCAAAATTTACAAAAAAAGAATACACTCGGATTGGTACCACCGCCTTGCCTATTCCTGCCGCCATAACGTCATGACGTGTTCCGGTTCGGAGGGTAAGGTAGCCGGTAAACTTACTTTTGCTCGAGGCCTAACATCCCGGTCTCTGGTTGGCAACGCACCATTACCACCTTTGGTGTCTTTAGGCGGCGGGAATTTCTTACCATCAGGAAATCCGTCTGCTTGTTTGCCTTCCAATGTCATAAAAAAAATACACACTTTTTCACTTATAATAATATTTAACTTAGGTGCACAAAGGCGGTCTTATCGCTTCAGACCGATCTCTGCCAGACAACCTTAGGGTAAAGGAGACAATTTAAGTAATTTAAAAACTAAGGTAGGGTTTCATAAAAGAAACTTATTTTAATCTAATAAAAATCATTTTTTTATTTCATATAAAACATACACTTTAAATGAAGTACATTAAATATATGTAGTTGAGGTATATGCTGAAAATTTAACAGATAAGACTGCTTGGAATTAGTTGCTTCTCATGCCAATCTCTTATAAAATATATTGTATCATTACATAAATTATTGTAAATATATTTTAAAGTAAGAAAAAAAAAAGACAAGCCCGCTGAGTTTCTTGCCGGATCTTCTCAGTGTGCGGCCGCGTTCCGATCCGGTGGTAAATTTATTATTATATAGACCCGTCACAAGTGCCTCTTGTAGGTTTATGTGAAATAAAGATGATTTATTATTATTATTATTATTATTATTATAGGAGGCCACTTATATATAAGAACTTTTCTGTTTTACTAGAGGGAATAATCTCTTCACCCAGCCTAAGTGAAACTGATGGAACCATACGTTTTTTAGTAAACACAACTGAGCAGCTCTTTGGGGCAGACAATTGTAAGCAATGTTCCTCAAGCCATTCCGACAGGGAGCTAAGAGAATTATTTAAACTGTTACTTGCGTCCAATATATCCAGGTTGTATGTGGTCACACTGTACAAAAGAGGGCTAAGGGCTGAACCCTGAGGAAGTCCCTTCAGACACACTTCAGGGTGTCTACCCAATTAGGATATTTAATAACAATAGTACGTTCTTTTAAAAGATTTTAAATAAACCGAACCATCTTACTTGGTACATTCAGTTGTAATAATTAATTCCTTAGTATATCTAGGAGAACAATATCATAGGCTTAGGAAATGTCCAGAAAGACTCCCATAAAGAATTCCTTCTTTTTAAAAACAATCTGAATATCAGTGACAAGTTTACTTAGGCTGTCTATGGTGCCTAGGCCCTTTCGGAAGTTAAATTGGAATTTGGATAAAACACTTGTAGTCTCCAAAAGCCATTCTAATCGGTTTTTTATTAAATGTTCTACAATTTTGGAAAGCGCTGGCGCTAGAACAATCGGCCTATACGACGAAACGCGTAGGGGATCCTTCTCAAGTTTTACGAATAAGAATTATCATTTGGACCAGGACTCGGTTACAACTCTTCTATTATAGAAAGCATTAACTAGATTAAAAAAAAAGGATTTTGTGTCCCTGCTTGCCTTTATAATAAAAGAGTAAGGAATATCATCCAATCCAGGAGTTGAATTCTTCAGATTGGACAAGCCACAATCAAGTTCCTGGAGAGAGAACACTGTTTCTAGAATTTGGTAATCTGTTAAAATTAGGGATGGGTATGGAGAAGCAGCAAAGTATGGGGCGTAGGGAGGAGTTAGTTTGTCTGCAAATTGTTCAATCTAGGGGAAGGATCTGTACTAGTAACCTCATAAGTAGAAAGGGAGCCGGGGAATCTTTTGATCTTCTTCCTTACTGAGGAAGATGAATATCGAGGAGACAGAGTTTCACAGAAATGAAACCATCCAAGTTTTTTCTTTTTAGAGAAGATGCGTCTTGTTTTGGCAGCCACTTGTTTAAAATTAAGATAGTTCTGAGTATTCAATGGTTATATGTATCTCTTTTCGGCCTGCCTACGCCGACTGACCGCTTCAGTGCATTCTGAACCCCACCAAGGAGGAGAGATACGATGATCTATGGATGTAGTGAGGAATGTGAGATTCCGCAGTAAAAATAACTGCCTTAGTAAATGAAGAAGATGTTTCTTGAATATATTAGTTAACACTAAATAAATATTGGGAAGTGGTCACTTCTATAAGTATAGTTAAGAGTTCTCCATGAAATTAAAGATTCCAGGTTAGGAGATGCTGTTGTAAGGTCTACAGCAGTTTTTGGATTTTGGTTAGGGTAAGGTCTACGTGTAGGAGTTCTATCATTAATGATACACAAGTTAAAATCGTTAAAAAGATCTATCAGGAAGGAAGAAATTAAGTCTGAGTAATAACACCCCCAACAGGTATGGTGGGAATTAAAATCTCCCATTAAAATTACCGGTTCCGTCAAAGAAGATATGATAGTGTGAAGCGAGGCTAAGATTGACAAATTTGAATGAGAAATATAAAGTAACAAAAAAGATATGTCCATTGTGCTTAAAGCAACAACAATAATTTCTTAACCATGAGAAGGGAGGGAATTTTTTGAAAAAGGTAAAGATTGTTTTATTAATATGGCAGCTCCCGCATAACCGTCATTTCTGTCCTCCCTGAGGCAGAAGAAACCCGGAATCTGGAAAGATGACCCAGGGACCAACCAGGTCTCAGAGAGGGCAGTAATTGAAGGTTATATATGAAGGTTAATCCTTATGATATAGGCAAGTTCGTGTTTTTTGTTTCTATCACTTTTGGTATTCCATTGTATTATTCTTAAAAGTTTTGATTGTATTTATTAAAGATGTAAGTCGCAATGACACGTTGGGCGCAAGGGAATCACAGAGCCTCAATATACTCAACAGGGTGAGATTCAGCAATTCTATAATGTTCATAGGAGGGGGGAAATTGTTTGATGACAGTGCATGTTCGTTAGGGAGAGATGATGGGTCATCACTTATTATTTTTTATGAGCAGTTGAATCATAACCTTTAGGGAACCATAACCTCTTGGGGAGTGGGGCTAGGAAAACTGTTATTTTGTGTGAGGATTTGTTGGTTGAAGAAATCTGAGTTGGTGGTGAAATATGTACAGGGGGTATTACATTGCATGAGCTACTTCAGCAGAAAATCTACGTACTGGAGGGAATTGGGCCAATGCCTCAGAATATGATAGGTTATCTTGAAACATGACCACTTTGATCGATTTTTGTCTACTGTGTTTTGGGCAGTTAGAGTGCTTTGTGTAATGGTACACAATTAGCATCAGATTCTGTAATGTCGCAGCTATCAGAGTAATTGGGTTCACTACATTTAAAACATCGGGGCTTTGACCGGCATTGCATCTTAACCGGCAGTAGGTAAGACACTGTATTGTTGGGTTTTTATAAGGTTCTACAACTAGAGAAGTATGAAAGGAAAATATTCTGTCCGGTAGTAATTGTCCTTTAAACGTAAGTACAACAGTTTGGGTCGGGACCCATGAGATGTTACGCTTTTCTGATGATTACGGTTTAATCATCTTGCCTTAAGCACAATCCCACAGCCAGACGGTAGTGCAAGAGATTCAACCAACTCTTCCATTGTCCAATCCACAGGGACTCCACGAACTAGGCCCATACTGGTAATATTATAAGTTGGAATTACTGCTTTATAAGATGCTAATAAAGGGTTATTTAGAAAATAATTTGCAGAATGAGCAGAGGAGAAATATTTTGCAATACAGTTACGACCTACGCTTTTTATACCACCATTAATAATATTTTTTATTTCGTTAATATAAAGAAATTTTCCAAATTTAATAGGTCTGATTGTTAATCCTGCAGACTGATCTGGTTCTATTCTAGAAACGTTAATCAAGAAAGGATGTTTGTGTTTGTCACTAAATAATTTTTGTTGGTCTAATTTAGGGTGGAAGAAAATATTTGAATTAATGATCATTGTTGGAAGGTTTGAATTGAAAGATATTATTCTTATTTACGGGGCATGGTATTGTCCTTTGACTGCGGGACATGGTATCTTACAGAGCTAACTGGGGCCACCCCCTGCCCATTCATGACTGGCCGCCAGTTTTGGACATTTGTGCGTGTAGCACTCGATTATTATTTTGCTGTGATATCTCCTAAGATAATCATTTAAATCGAATGAAATGAAGGGCAATTTTGATTAAAATTAAATACTTGTTATGAATAATGCATTTATTTGGATAACAATTCATATCATGTTTATGAAAACACCTTCGCAAATAATTAATTATTTTGAAACAAATTTGGTTAGAATAAATAATGAGCTAACCTTAAAATATGGAAATATGCTGTCGTGAACTTATTTTTAGAACTTCTAAAGGAAAACAATTCTGTCATACATTATTTTTACAAAACTTTAACTGTTTACGCAGCGCACGCAACGAAAGCTCTCAATAGGAAAAAAATCCTCGATTTTGAAACATTTTTTATTGGTTTCCACTCCTCCTGTTGGTTTTAGCGTGATGAATGGGCTTTCAAACACTTAAAGAGTTTTTCATATGGGGCTAGTCGTTCTTGAGATTAGCGCGTTCAAGCAACCAAACTAACTACCAGTTTTATCATCACTACATAGTATAAAAATCTTTATCTTAATCGGGCCGCTAGTATTACTATATATAATGTAATACGTGTTTTTACGTAGTCCTATTAATATTATAAATGCGCAAGTTTGTATGTATGGATGTATGGATGTTTGTTACTCTTTCACGCAAAAACTACAAAGCCGATTACGATGAAAATTGGTATGTAGGTAGCTGAAGACCCAGAATAACATATAGGCTACTTTTTATCCCGGAGTTCCCGAGGGATTGGGACTTACGCGGGTGAAACCGCGAGGCGCAGCTAGTATTACTATATTTTGACTGTAATACGTATTTTTTGCTGTTTTCATTTCATTTAATTTAGAAAAAGATAAGCCTGCTGAACTTCTCAGTATGTGCCAATCCAATGTTGACGCGCACAAGTACCGCTTATTTTTTGTGATTCTGATTTGTTGAGTATATAAAAGTATTGAAATCTATTTACCTACCCAAGTTCTGCCAATTTAAATTTCAAGAAATATTTCAAACTTAAGATGTGACTTTAACAATGGCAAATGAAGGCAGGGACAAATGCTAGGTTGAAAGCGATAACCGCATTACCTTTTTTCTGTTCGGTAGAAACATGCACAGCTGGAGGCGCACATGTGGGTGCACACGGGGCACAAACTGTTCAAGTGCTCCCACTGCGACAAGTCGTTCAGCAGCAAGGCGAGCCTGAAGTACCACGGGCTGGGGCACCTCGCGGACCGGCCCCTGTACCCCTGCACCGTGTGCGGAAAGCAGTTCACCTTCCTCAGCAACCGCGGAAGGCACATGCTGGTAAGTCCCTTCGCCACCAACCGTCAATCACTATGTGTCTACCGAGTCTAAGCTACTCGCCCAGATTGGTGGTACTACACTACGTCATACGCGATGTTGTCGAGTAGAATTCAGCAGTGGACTCGAGAAAGTCCCCGGAGCACTCGTTGTATATAGCGGTAGAAAACTTTAAAAGACGTTGGTGTTTGCGCTAACCAAGGGATCAAGCGGAATATAGATAATAAGTTACAGATATTTCGATTCGCTCTACGCTGAACGCGGTATCGGGGAAGGTAGTCCCTTCCTGTTCATTCAACATAGTGTATATTATAAAAACTGGCCAAGTCAAATCTAACCTACTATTAGATCTCTTATTTTGAAATAACAGCATTGTATCGAATGAAGCAAAGAAATAGAGTTTCATACTTAATCATATTGTTATATTGTTCCTATAAATAAGTATTTGGATTTTGCACAGAACTTGGCACCCATTAAGATCTCCATTCTTTTTGCGGCGGAGTTCACAGCCATGCATAATTTTTGTACTGAAATTGGCTCTCCTTTTTTACATTTATGTTTTTGGTGGGATATCATTACTTTTTGTAAAGAAAACTGGGCAGTCATTTAATTTAATTGTTTTTTTATTGGTTTTTTTTTATTTTTCGATTTTTTCCTACGTTTACACATAATTACCGAGCTGGATTCCAAATTTCATGCTTCTAGGTCATCTGGAAGTAGGTTAGGTTTAGCTACTATAGGTATGTCAGTCAGTCAGTCAGTAGGTACTAAAATTTACGACTTTTATCTTTATAACCGTTTGAGCTAGCTTTATAAAATTTAAGATTCTTGATATCCTTATGGATATCATTACACACACGTAGTTTTATGTATTTACGTTGAATAGGTTTTGAGTTATAGAAGGGTCAAAAGTGGCACCAAGTGGTTTGTGTAATATTAAACTCGGCGCTGGCTAGCCAGTTCTTTGCTTGAACTTGGCTTGACACGCTACCGCGTGTCTAGATATTATTGGGACAGTCAAAGTTTAAACATTGAGAGTTAAAATATATTTTCGTAAGATATTATGAATTACAGTTTTAAGAAGAGTGATCATTCGAATTACAAATCGGTAGGAATAACAATTTCGGGTAAGAAAGGGTTAGTTGTGCCAATACGGAGCCCTTGAATCTAACCCAAAAGTAAACAATTTGCGAGGTAAATCAAAAAATTCTAAGAATAAATTTGAAAAATGCAAATAATCAACAAAAATGTGTTTTTTTTTACATTATCTTCCTCCAATGCAATGCATTTTGAATAATGCTAGAAATGCATCTTCCTTTTTTTTGCGAAGAAAAAATATTTTCTTGACTCAATAAATCTCTACGGCTGCCATAACCGCGTCATTATCTTGGAATTAATTTCCACGAATTTGCTCATTTAACTTTAGAAATAAGTGAAAATCACTAGAGGAAAAGTCCAGACAAGACATATGGTGGGTGGTCGAAGAGAATGACTTTATCACAGTAGATTGTGACGTTTTCTTTAATCGCTTCATTCACGTTTGGCATCAAATTTGCATAATATTGTCCAATAATCATCTGGCCTTTTGCCATGTAAACAATGAAAATGATTCCTTCACTGTCCCAAAACACTAAGGTGGTAACTTTACTTGCAGTTGGAACAACTCGCTTGATGAATAAAGAAAATGATCGTTTCCAACGCAAGCTTTGTCTCTTAGTTTCAGGGTCGAAATGGTGGACCCACGTTTCATCCATGGTGACAAGGCCATGACAAAAATATCCCTATCTCGCTGAAATATTTCGAGAGTACGCTTAGAAATTTCCAAAGTTTTCGCCAATTCATATTCGTAGCACCCATCTTACTGACACTTTTTCGAACCCCAATCAATCAATTTAAATAGATTGATTGTTGATTGCTATCGAATATCTTTAAGATTTCAACTATATGATTTATTATTCTTATTCTTCTGTCTGCCAATACAAAATTCTCAAACTTTTTGACAGTTTCTTCTGCGAAAAATTCCTTTGTGGACATTTTTTCAAAGCGAAATATTTTATCACCGCACGTAACTCACTTTTACCCAAGCTGTCCGGGCGAACTTCGTTCCATCCGTTTAGTGTGTATGGAAAAAAATAAAATGTTTGTTGAACGGGATAAAATATAACCTATGTCTTTCTCCTGGTTCTATGTTACCTCCCCATTAATTTTCAGCCAAATCGGTTTAGCCTTTCTTGAGTTATAAATAGAGTAATATAGATTTTGCGTTCTTAGCAACTCGTTGTACAAAATAATTTATTACATGCGAACAAACTGACAGAACCAAGCGACAGTTTAAATAAGTATTGTGTAATTAACACTCTTTACTTTTCACCAACGAGGCGGATTATTTTTTACTGACCGTAGTAAAATATATATGTGTTGACTCGATATAAAGTAAATGGAAACCTCGCAAAAAAGTCGTTTGTTGTCTATAATATATATCTATTGTCCCGCCCATAAAGTATTTAAGCACCAGAGAGCCGCCTATTCGTTATAACTTCATATAGACCAATCTAGTCGATAAGATTGATGGTTGTCACATTCCAGACCCACAGCGAGTCGAAGCCGTTCAAGTGCGAGGTGTGCGGGAAGTCGTTCCGCACCCGCCCCGACCACAGGGCGCACCTCGAACACGTCCACTACGGAAAGCCATACCCCAAACGAGTCAGGAACAAAACCAACCACCGCTAACTATTAGACTACAGGCCCATGCCAAAAATCTATGGGTCATATCAAATATAGGACGATATAAGAGCATAAAATAACTGTCACCTGTAATATTCATATTTTTAAATGAAGAAACACTTGTACTGTTTTACGTATCACTTATAAGTTATTATTTTATAAATAGCCTACCGGTTTTGCTAACGACAGCATCATCAGGGCTAGAACTGATGATGATTAAATGAACTTATAAGTGATACGTAAAAAAGTCAAGTGTTTCTTCATTTAAAAATATGAATATTTCGAAGTTTTACCAAACGCCGACGATAGAAAATATCAAATTTGTCACCTGTAAGCTGTCCAACTAAGTGCAGTTGAGAATTCAGAAGTGCAGGTAGAGTGAGTCTGTTTCGGTCATTTATTTTTGTACTGTATTGTTATCATTGGATAAGAAGCTGTACTAAAACAGTATGAAACTAAAGCCGTGCAGAATCAACTGACCAAATTTAATTTTAAAAAAATACCGGATTTCTGGCACACCATTTTGTACGGCACTACATGCTTTCTTATTATTTTTTATGAACCTATAGAAGGTAAAAATGCCGTACAAAAATATATGACGAAAATGTACTCACTCTAGCTGCACTTCCTAATTCTCACCAGCACTAAGTTGGGCAGCTTACAAGTTACGGTATAGTGCTGAATCCCATTATTTTATGCTCTTATAACGTCCTGATATGGACACGCATTTGCCAATGTGAACGAACACATTTGCGCATACCATTACGTAGATATATTGTGATACATTTTATAGCCAAAGCTTGTGTAAACATTGCGGCATAAAATTTTCATAGTGACAAATACACATTTATGTTATGTGAAGAAAATAAATTATTTTGACAAAATTGTATTTTGGACTGTTTATAATCTTAACATAACTCCCATCAAATATAGCATACTGAGTGTACATCTGTTATATTGTAATTTAAACGAACAATTTAACAATCTTTCTGTGTGTGGGTAAATCGCTCAACCAATTTAAATAATAAACAAAAAAAATTTTTTTGTACTGTGGTAGCTTTTTAGTCCCCAATGGAAAACAAGTTTTGTTATATAAGTTCGACGTATCTGTGTATGTGTATGTGCGTGTGTGCATGTGTCTATGTCTGTATGAGTAGCATCGTCGTTATTCAGCGGATGAACGGATTTTAATGCGTTTTTTTTTGATAGCTGACGTGATCGAAATTATTTTTGGCTCCATTACATATAGGTGATTGTTGCAAATTAGTCACAAAGTAAGTTCGTCGCAAAAAAAGTATGTCTTAATTAGCCACGATTGTGATTTATAATGAATATTTTCATTTTATTAATTTTGGTAACTAAATTTGTCACACTGTTTTTTTTCTGGACGGATAGCAGACAAAACTAAAACAAAACATTGTTGATTTTTCGCAATCACAATTCGAAACAATTTTAATAGTTTACCTTAAATCTACCTAGAAACACAGTTCACAGGCGGCTGATTTGCCCACAACATTATTTTATACTCGTATTCTACTCTACTCTCCTAGTAATTTAGACATTGAACTGCCAACTAGTTGAATTTGAGGACTTTCATTTATATAGATCATGTTACACGATGTGTTAGAACCAAGTGTTTTCAATGTCCTGTTTCATTATGTGGGCTATTATGTTTCAATACATGCGCTTTTTATTCACACGGTTGATTTCGGACGTTTTTGAAAGTGATACATTTTGCACAATGTGTTGAGGATTGTGACACAGTTCCTCAATGAATGTCACCCTGTGTAGAACGGTACAACATTCATTTGAGATATGTACATTTTGTTACAGTTTAAGATGTCATTTTTACAAATTTTTACCAAATTTTCACATATACTAATAAATGTGTAAAACGAGGATTTGTGACAAATTTTTGTCCTTATCCTTGCAGTTTCTTTTTAATAAACTGAGCCTTTACCATGAGGTAAAGGTATTTAGGCATGTAGGTAAGTTCATTGTCAAAATCTATGACACTTTCGGTCTAAAAATGTGTTTCTCTTAGTTACCAATACAGGCGCTGTTCAAAGTTTTCATACAAATAATTGCCAGAGACGGTAGCGGGTATAGTAAACTTGACAGGCCGAAAGCTCATGGTATATGAGCCTTTACTATGAGCTGGTATAGATAACGTTAACAACAACGTTTGTAGTTAGTGGAAAAGTTTGAATGTCAAGTGTTAATACAATTACGAATTTTACTTTCATTGCAATTGACTTTTTTACAATTTTAACATGACGTGGCTTAAACAATCTTAAAATTAAAAATGTTCAATAAAACTCCGACAAACAGTCCGTTCCTTTAAAAGACCTTAAACGCCTGCACAGATTCCATTAATTATAGCTAAGAATCCATCACTTCACCTTTCAAATAAAAAAAACATATCAAAATCCGTCCATCCGCTGTAGAGCTACGATACCACAGTTAGACACACAGAGACACGTCAAATGTATAACAACCCTCGTTTTGTGTTTGGGGCTATGCAAGGGGATAACAATAACCAGCTCGCCAAATGTAGCCATTATTTGACAGGCAATTTATTTTTGTTTCTAATTAGGTAGACTTATTTCGGTAGAGTATGAGCGAGTCCGGCGGGCTGACGGAGCGCGCGAGGGCACGGTGCAGCGGTGATGGTCAGACTATAATAGGAATTTCGTAAAATTATTAATCGGTCTCTAATAACTGGCATCGTAACATTTAAATGTTTGGACCGATTGTAATGCGTTTTTTCATTTTGTTTGAAAGCTGGCGTAATTTTTAGCTAAATTACGGATAGCGTGTGTCAAATTTTTTAAGCTATTGTATAGCTTCTATTACGGCCCTTAAGCGTGAAGACCGAATCCAGAAATTCCGTAACAAAAATAACCTAACACCCCATGACACCATTATATATCGATGAATAGTAGAACTTTTAATGACTTTGATTACGCTTGTCTCTTTAGTTCTGTTCTCTGTAGTTCGCAACTCGCCTCTAGGTGGCGTTGGTATCGGCATGACTAAGCATGCGTAATCCTCGTTTTCGCCCCGCAATCTGGTAACTCATGCCTGCTTATGCAGTAGCTTTACCGCGGCAGTCTCCGAGTGCCACATATCTTTTTTTAATTTAGTGAATATTTAACAACAATGTTGCATTAGGCTTTAAAATTGTTATATTTTTTAATAAATATAATCATATTATTTTTAAGACCATAAGGAGGTTCGACTGCTTCCGTTTTTTCTAAACCCATAAAAATAACATTAAATAGCTTTTGTGCCTTTGACGAGGATCACAGGTACAAGTAAACGAAAGTTCTATAGACATATTTTAATACCAAGATATAATAGAAAACAAAATAGAAATTAAAAAATACAAAGTCAGTGTATATATCATTAAAGCAAATAAATGTGTGATTCTAGGTCATATTATGTTAGTCATCTGCTAGCAATTAGCGAGTGGAAGCGCAGATATCAAGATGTCAACCTACGAGAGCACTCAAACAATTTTAAATTATTATCATAAGATTTCAACTCTTTGCTAGTGAAACCTTTATCAAAAAAGAGTTTGCTAATGATCTAGCCTATGACTACGTAATATAATAGTACGATACGATATTAATTCATTAAAATACAAATTAGTAGGTAAAATTTATAATCATAATCATTGCAATGTAGTTACCTACAGCTAAAATTGTATTAACACTACCTGTTTGCTTCAATCATATCGCAAAATTTCGTCACAGTTAGTTCAAACGTTGAGACGTAAGTGAATAAAAAATATTATGGTATAGCCCAACGGCCAACTGAAAATAATTACTCATGTTTACTAAATGTTCCTGTACGATAAGTTATTACAGCTAATAACAATAAAATACTGTCTATTTTAAGCGTTTTGTCTTACTTTTTAAGCACAGAATTCACTTCAATCAATCTTCAATGTCACTCAGTAAGTATATAGATTCGTTTGCAATAACGCCTATAATAACTCGTGCCTATTTATTATGCTCTTAATCTAAATTATAATTAAACATTAAAATTGTAAAATTTAAATAAAATTTCTAATCATAATCATTGTCAAAGAGTTACTTACAGTTGAAAGCTTACTCGACATTTGTTTTGAAATGAATAAATCATTTTAATTCATTTTCTAGCTGTAAGCTTATAATGATAGATGTAACTTATACCTAACAAATTATTATTATACGTCATTATTATAATCATAATCAATTAAAAAGTAGAATATATAGACATTGAATAATCTTCGTTATTGATAAATAGTCAGGTATCTACAGACACAGCTCAAAAAGAAATCAATTGAACTCAATGTATATTCTTTAAATGATTTAGCAAGTACCTTTTTTGCTTGAATTTCATTTGGCATATATTACATGAAAACATTTTTTCAGTGACATGAGTTTTAATATGTTTGAGTAAGTATCGTTTGTTTGTCGTCTCGTACGGGCAAAGGTCACATCGGAAACACATGCTCGTGTTGTGGATGTTCATGTGTCTCAATAAATAATTTTTCAATTTACATTTAAAAGGACAAATGTTACATGTAAATCGTTTCTCTGTAATATGGACTTTAAGGTGCTTGGTTAGATTTTCTCTACTTGTAGTTCTGTACGGACAGTGGGTGCACGAGAACCGTTTGTCGGTAGAATGAGTTTTGATATGCTTCGATAGGTACCTCTTTTGTGTGCACTTGTAGGTACATATTTTACAAGAGAACCGTTTTTCGGTGTCATGAGTTTCTGTATGTAAAGTTAAATAACGTCGAGATGATGTTTTGTAAGAACAACGTTGGCACTGGAATTTTTTATCAGTATAATGAACTTGGATATGTCTCGTTAAGTACCTTTTCTTCGTGCATTTAAAAGCACAAATATCACAAAAATATTTTTCGTCTGTGTGTGTTTCGGCAATGTGTTGTTTAAGGTTCTGTTTTACCAAAGTGTTGTAAGTGCAAAACTCGCACCGATAACAGTTTCTCGATAAATGGTCCTTCACGTGACTTAACAAATAACGTTTTTGTGTGCATTTGTAATCACAAAACTGACAAGAAATTTTTTTGTCGGTATTATGAGATAAAATATGGCCGGCTAAGTTCTTTTTTTTATTGGAACAATAGTTACAAAGTTTGCAGGAGTAAAGACTGTACCCATGTTTTGTCATATGTTGCACTAAATTTAATTTTTGTGTACTTTTATAGGGACAAATTTCACAATAAAAGTTTTGAAATTGGCAGTGAGAATTTAAAATTTTGTTCTCAGTCATATGATTTTGAATGTGCTTTATTAAATCCTGTTTGTTGTTTATTCCAGAGTCACAATAATCACATATGTATGAGTTTATGTTACATTCTTCATTTTCAACATTTTCGAAGCTTTGGCCAATTGTTTTCGGTTTATTAATTTCGTTGGCTTTACCTAATATAAAAAAAACAATTTATCAAATGATAATGATGTACAGATTTTTGTAAAAAAAAATAACACTGGGTTCTACATGAAACTTGAATAACTTTTGATATTTTGGAACAGTAATGGTTGGAATATAGAAGTACCTACCATCATATATTCGTTTTCGTATGTTCTATCAGATAGAGTACCCGAAGACTGGCGTCGATCGTGTCCTTGTAAAAAAAAGGAGGATACAAGGAATGTCCGACGGAATTTTGGGGGAGGCTCAAGCTGGTTTTAGATTTGGAAGAGGATGTGCAGATCAGGTATTTTCGCTCCGCAACATCGTATAGCAGCATATGGCTATGAGTGAGAAGGTTATATATGGTTTTCTGAATCATATAAAAAAGTTTGATAGGGTTGTATGTATAAATCTATGGTACAATTTGCCGAAATATAGAATAGATGGGTACCTGCTGCGTGTCACATCACTAGAAGTGATGGACACCCCTAGTGCAGAGTAGCGAGGACTCTG
>NJDD01007634.1:7361-18513 GCA_002245505.1 Calephelis nemesis | reverse complement strand
GACGATGGAAAATATCAAATATAAAAATCGAGTATCAAAAACCAACTAGGTCCGTACTAAATATGATGTTTCTTCGAACATTCCCATGTTGTTTCAGGTCTTCTGTCTAGACTAGACTGCCTTTCAGGCAGCTCGTAAGAGGTGAGCAAGGCCAAAAACAACAAGATCATTGGTGGTAGAGCACCGTGTTGCTACTTATTCTAGTCAAGATCCACAGCCTGAACTATTATTAGTTCTATAATAAATAGATAATAATTATCTCTTGACATAATAAAATTGTTATCGATTCCAAACGGTATTTTAAAATTAGGATGGTTCGTTAGATGTAGCCCTGTATATTTTTTGTGATAAGATAGCGGACAAGTATAGGGATTCCCTGATGGTAGGAAATAACCGCGGTTTTGTATATAGATACACCATAGATGTTATAGTTGCGTTGCTATCCTGTAACCAAGATGTTTGGCCAATTGTACAAATCTACCGACTACTTACCCTACCAACCGGAACATGACAGTAACAACGGCGGTAGAAATAGGTAGGATGGTGGATCCCTACCTGGACGAGCTGCTCTACCACACTGGTGGGTGGGTAAACCACTGGGTTTTGTTGGTAAAGAAAGGTTTAGCCTCTACTCGCCCCTTCCTTGCCTGGCAGGAAAGCTGATGGTCTATTCTACACAAGAAACTAGGACCAACACGGGGCACTTGAAAACAAGATACAAGAATAAAGAAAGAGGAAAAATAGGTGCATTTGATGATTCTTGTCTTAGGCGATTATTATACGGCACCGCTTGCCGTCGCGTCGGGCGGAAGCGTCAAAGCGGATTTCCTAGCGGTTCTCCGCGCGGTTAGGCGGTTTACTAGTCCGCGCGGATGGTTTTAACGCGGTTGTGACCAGTTTAATCAAGGTCACTGACAAAAAAGGACACAGAAGTAGTAGCAACAATCTAGCTTTTATGGAGTAGAAACAAAACATTAAAAGATATTGTGTTCGTCCATTTCTACGAAGCAGGATTACTATTATTGAGACATTTATTGTATCATAAAAACTACCTGCACGACGACGATTAGCGCGGTTACGCTGTGCCCCGTGTGTTATGCACCGCCTCTCCGCGCGGACTACAGCGCGGGGGTGCGGTTGCGCCCAGAGCAGCCGCCGACCGTGCTGTCGGACTGTGTACAGATTTATAAAAGGCCGATGCAACTTAAGATACGCTGCACCGCCTACCGCGTGCCGTATTAATTCTTCTTAATTTCGATATACTCGTAGTAAAATCTTTTAACTGTTCTTACCTTCATTTTAGTATAGTAAATTTCTGTGATGGTTCTTACTATAATTGAAATGTATGTAGAGTTTTATGATGGCTCTCGCCTTAATGTCAACGTAGTAGAGTCTTTTGACGGTTTCCATCGTAGTAGTCTTGTTATCGTTATAGCTATAATTTAGATGTAGAAGAGTTTTGTGATGATTCTCACCCTAATGTTCCCCGTGTTGGTCCGGGCTCCTTTGCAGAATAGACCATCTGCCTTTCTTGCCAAGCAGCTCGTAAAAGGCGAGCATAGGCTTATCGTCACTAACACCGTGACATCTGACTAGGTGGTAGAGTTTCGCAGCGACTCGCCCGGATTGGTACCACCGCCTTACTTATTCCTACCGCCATAACGTCATGACGTGTTCCGGTTCGGAGGGTAAGGTAGCCGGTAAACTTACTTTTGCTTGAGGCCTAACATCCTGACCTCAGGTTGGCAATGCACCATTACCACGTTTGGTGTCTCTAGGCGGCGTGAATTTCTGACCATCAGGAAATCCGTCTGCTTGTTTGCCTTCCTATAACATAAAAAAAATGTTAACGTAATAGTCTTTTGGCGATTCTCACCTTCTTTTCAGTGAAGTAGGTTTCTTTGATGCATCTCGCCTTATTTTCATAGCAGTATAATTTTGTCATAGTTCTCGCCTTGTTTTCAAATAGTAGTGTGGTGACTATTCTCACTTTAATTACAATCTAGTAAAGTTTTGTACTGAAAATAGTAGTATTGTGCCTGTTCTCACTTTAATTGCAATCTAGTAAAGTTAGTAATGATTTTATCACCTTAGTTTCAACGTCATAGAGTTTATTAAACAGTTTTCGTCTTACAAAATTGGTTTTTTAAACTAGTGTTTACTAATACTAGCTTTTAAAAACAATGTTGCTCAGGATTGGATATGTGCCCAGTTTGCGATAGGCTTGCCACCTATCACAATATGGGCATATCTTCAGCTAGTCGTGGGTTGCCTGGTTGTGCCTTTGGGGATATAGGCGTGAAGACACGATTCTTTTTTTTAATGTAAGTAATGAAATAGGAGTCGCCTTTTTGCAGTTTTATAGCGCTTAAATTATAAATTTTCAAATACATAAATGATCGTCGATTTCTAGCTTTTCATAAATATTATCTATCGTCAAAACGATTCAATCGATTTCCCTTTTTCCAGCCAATTTTCCGCACCGCTTCCTTTCCAAATGCGCATTGGATGGCAACTGTAAAACTAATATTGTATTTTTAAAATATATCTCAATCCGATTTATAATTTAATAATTGCGAAAATTTGTGATTACAGATGGATATTTACTAATATTTTAAGCAAAAATCTATTAAATTGCTTTTGTCAAAACTTCACACTAACATAGTTTATAACTCAGAAATTTACATACACTACAATTCATAAGGATCTTATCTTATTTCTCGTGCGGGTATTTGTTTACGAAATTCCGTAAAAAACTAAAAATCCCTTAGAAACATCGAAGAATTAATGATGCACTAGTATGTGGTCCATGGATGGAAAGGTTGGAATGTATATACCTAGTATGAGAAAAATGTGTAGGCTGCTTTTTATCCCGATATTTCAATGAGTTAAAACGGGAGAGCTTTGTAGCTTTAATACAAGGCAAGCAGCGAGCAACATTCTTCTTCTTTCTTTAGGGTTTGGCATTCATGTTATTTTTTTGTCATTAGTCAAGTAGAAATTTGCATAAAATTTACCAAAATCGGGATTCAATTATAATAAGTTTTAAGTCAAGTCGTCAATAAGTCATGTCGGGGTCTTGGGTAAAGCGGTGACCTCATTACTCAAGCTCCTGTATTGAGATTTGGCGGCAAGGAGGAAATTCACGAAACGCTAATTTTTTCATGGTTATTTCATTTGTGCACTTTTCCTGAACAAAATTGTACAATATTGTTTTTTTTACGGTAATTATTTACGGTATACATATATTGATATAATGTATAATTATAATTATGTATAATTGTTCACGGTAGACAGGGATAAATTAATTTACATTCTAAAAATTGTTGTATTAATAAATAATCTTATAATAAATACAAAATACAGTGTGTTGTAGATTGTAATTAAATAATTAAAATTAGTAATTTGATTAAAACCTATTAAATATTTGCACACCACAACTTGGTAGAATATGTTGAAACGCTTAAATAATTTTGTAACATCTTTGTAACACTCATATTCCGCAAATAAATATTTTTCTTTCTTTCAAATATGCCACCAAAATTGACTATTTTCACTCAATATAAATACGTAATTAAATAATTATGAAAAAAATTCAACAATCTTTCCTCTTGATGGCGTCAATTCTCCGGCAACATCCTGTCAACAAAATTTGAAGTTTTGAAAAAAAAGAGACCTTTACTAACCCCTTTCCAGGCTCCATAGGCGTACTATATTTAAAAGTGGAAGGCTTGAGCGTAGGCGATGTAATAGATTTATATTTTACATTTTTAAGTAGAATAATCCTCTGACCGTATCATGTGACTAATATATTATTGTACATGTAAGGCATCACAGAGAATATGTTATGACGTGAACATCAGTTCAACGCCGACCCTACTTATAGGGCTGCCACGTTCTTAATTAACAACTGAAAATTACAACTTGAGAATTGTTTTGCGCTGGGTTGTTTATTTGGATATTTATTTATTCTATTTTTATGGGATTGAAAGGATTAGAAGACTATACAAAATTAACTTACTATTTTTGGCAAATTTTAATCCACAAAGGAAAAAGAGGGAGTTTTAAGTTTCAAGTTTCTCTCTTTTTCAAATTTTTTGAACGGACGCGGACGTGTCAATTTTGAAGATGATTGCTTTTTTCTGAAAGATGATGTGGTCGAGATGTTTCTTGGCTCCATTAAATGTATATTTGGTTATTGAATTCTAAGCTTCTCAGTAGCTAGTAAAGTAACGGTCATACAAGTTCCATAGACCTAATCTGAGTTGAAAGCATGCTTACAGATTTTACGAAATGACTGCAGTTGTAAATTTATTTTGTCAATCTTTCATGTGCCATTCTATCCACATGACCGAAGCAACGCAGCATGCCCTCCCTCCTTTCTACTTAAACGTTATGTTGCAATGTCCCGTTCTCTCTGATCTCACTGTTGCAAATGTAATCATTGATCGCAACACTACAATTTTTAGTTTTTTCAATTTTTAATTATTCAACTGCGTTAATCTTACTTTTATGCTGTTTTCGGCGTACCCTTTCTGATAGCTAATTAAAGAATATGAAGATTATTATCAAGACGGAATATGTTAAGATTAAAGATGCTTGGGTTGTATTGCTCTAAAAACACCTACATAGGCAGAGTTTTATTCCTTGTTCAAATAATAAAAGAGCAAGCATTATCAACCAAAATCGGTGGTTGTCCTGCCATATATCTTGAATCCAGAGATTTCCAGCAACACTTTGACCAGCAACAATTTTGATTTGAGCAGCAGCAATTTTGACCAGCAACATTTCATAACAGATTATTAAATGTTGCTGGTGTAATTAATTTAAAATGATGTTTGATTTGATTTTGTCAATTAAAAGTGACTATTATAATTATAGGTTAGGCAACCCTAGGCCCCAGTTACGTTTTATTTAAAATAACGTTTTAACTCGGAATATCAAATAAACAGCAGTTCTTAAAAACATTATCTCGGTATTTGGAGGTATACTTAAACTTGTTTACATATTCTGTTTTTCCGTTTGAGTAGTCGATCTTCAAAGCTAATGTGTGTACTATATAATATTAAGTAAAAAGTGGATGGGGAGGGATCTTTTTTAGCCGTTTTATCTTATTTGTTACTTACCATTCCTACTTACTACTTCTTACTTTATTTTATCTGTAACCATTGTAGGTAAGCATTTTCTTTCGATTTTCGCTTCTTTGCTTTTAGGTAAGAAATATAAAAAATTAAGTTAATAAAGATATATATTTTATACATCATCAAGGTACATACATACATGCATCTTAATGCATGTATCTTAATGTGCATGTATCTTTACTAACTTATTATTTTTTATATTTCTTACCTTTTAAATTATCTTTTTAAGCTTTTGACTGATTAATGTTTAAGTTTTTCAAGGAGATAATGCTTAGTTGGTAGCCCTAACTTGCAGTCATGTTAAGTTTTAAACGAGGTTTGAACAAGAACGCTTTTAAATAGTAGTTATTTACAATACAATACAATAACTATTGTGCACCAAATATAAATATATCACAAATACATTAAAATAACTTACATTAAGAAAATACACAAAGGCGGCTTTATCGCCAAGGCAGCGATCTCTTCCAGGCAACCCTAAAGTATGGAACAAGATTTAGCGAGATACTGTTTAATGGTGCTCTTAAAAATATAAAAATGCATCTAATGCTAGACGTCACAAATTATTCTGAAAGCAGAAGCTTGTTTTAATTATTAGTATTTAAGACAAACAAGAAAAGTCAAATGCAAACTACATTACATTGAATGCAGAAAGTGACGCTTTAACATACTTTTGAAAATATGAATATTTGAAGCTATCCTGATATCTACGGAGAGAGAATTCCAAAGCCTTACTGCTTCCGAAGTGAAAGAACGGCTATAGTAACAAGTGTTTCGAGAGGGAACTTGAACTCAATTTGTTATACAAGTATTTAGAAATACTCGAATGTGATATCGTATGTGGTGGCCTGTATATCAAGGTAAAAAGTACGTGGGTGCGAGGGGCCTTTACATTTAATTTAGCGTGTATATATATATATATATATATATATATATATCAACTAAGAAGGAACGTGTGACCCATTCAGGGGGAAGTCTTCAGAATACCACACTTGATCCCGAGAAGGAGAGACGTAAGGTTTGGTCAAGTCGTCAATATTTTTTATTAATTTATATTATTCATCTAAAGAAATCGCACATTTTCGAGCTATTTACAATTAATATGATGCGTATTAAAATTTAGAGGTAGCAAGACTGACGCACATTTAAATGTAAATCGATTAAAAAAATAAAAAAAACTACCTTCACGCTCATATCCCCGAAGAGGTAGGCAGAGGCACAACCAGGGCACCCACGACTAGCCGAAGATACAAGTCCCATAATGTGATAGGTGGCAAGCCTATCACCAACCGGGCACGTTTCCAATCCCGACCAACATTTTTTTTTATTAGAAAATTGGAAAAATCCAATTTTCTTGTTGTTGGCCGACCCGGGATTCGAACCCGAGACCTCATGCAGTCAAGTCCAACACCCGGACCGCTTGACCACAGAGGCGATATTAAAAAAAAATATAAATGCTTTTTAGCCAAACACTTATTTTTTTTTGGCAAAAAACTTATAATTAAACTGCATGAAATATAAAGGAGTTATTTCCTCAACTTGTAGTTTGTGTGAAAACAAATTGTTATATGAGTTTTTAAATGCCTTTTGTTGAATTTTTACAAAATTTGTCAACTGGTTTTTGAGTTAGGTATATTTAATAATGCTTACATTTTCATGAACATCGTCGACGAAGTAGTACATAAAAGTTATGCATTATTAAGTATAACTCAAAAGCTAATTCTCGGCTAACAGCAACATTTATGTGAGGCATCTATCTCCATGTCTGGCAGCTCGTAAGAGGCAACCAGTTAATCGAATCATTATTAACAAGAACGCATGTCGTAGAGTTCTTGCAGCAATTTGTCCAGGATGAGCTTTATCCCCAATCCATACTTGACCTATTCCTGTCCTGTAAGTTCCAATACGGAGTGAAAGAGAGAAGTATCTTCCGTCCCGAAAGAAGAAGAGTAGTTGATATAATGGTAATAATATCTACGTTTGCCTCTTACCAAATCCTTGTTGTTCTTGACCGTTATTTTATTACATAAACTCCATAAAAATTAAACATTTCCAAAAATCCCGACAGCTTTGAAACCAAAAAATCCCATCGAAATCGGTCTATCCGTTCAAAAACTGTGATGTTACAGACAGGCATACACACACAGACATGTCAGACATAGAACACCGATATAATATAGAAATTCCAACGTCCTGTTTTTCATTAAAAATAAAAAAAATGTATTTTGTCGACAACCCTAGCCTTAAGTAAAGTTAAATTTAAGATTACGTCAAAAATTACGGAATTTGCATTTGAACTCGGAAGGGCAGATAAACAAGGACCCTTAAATACATTACTTCAGTGTTTAGATTTACTTCGTTTGCATATTCCGTTTTTCCGTTCGAGTTGCCGATCTCTAACCCTGGGCCTTGAAATTGTTGTAATGATGTACAAAATGCGAGGGTGGAAAAGGACCTATTCATTGCGAGTTTTCAAAAATCCTGTTCTCTCGTCTGCTCAGAACAGTGTGATTCAAGATTTAGGGTTGATTTAAGTGTTTTTATTTTATTTCGTCTACTTTTTTCACGATTTTTTAATTTGGAACGTTAATATGTTTCAATGTTTGAAGTTACCTCGTTTACATAACATACGGTTTTTAACCACTGACGCAAAATGAAGGTTGTTGAGCTGGAAACAAACTGTCGGGCGCGGCTTACGGACGCGACTTATAGTGTATCTAGTTAACGAAAGTACATTGAGCCTTGCTAACTATAGGACGTAAGTCGCGGTTACGACATTGAGCGTTCGGACGTCCGATAAATCTGGCGCGCTGGATGTTTGTCAGCCGTAAGTATCCGCGAACGGCATGTGCTTTGCGCACACTTATCATTCGCGGCTATAAGCAATGTGTTTCTGCTAATAAACATTATTATTATTATTAAAATGTCTGTAATCCGCGGCTGATAATAGGTTTTCAGCTTTATAAATTGACGTATGTGTGTGTATGTGTGTTTGTGTGTGTGTGAGTGTCTATCTGCCTATGGCATTGTAAATGTTTGTTTAGATCTGTCCAGGCGTTAAAGGTCATCAGCTCATTTGTAAGCATCGGAATGAATATTAGAAGCACTATGGTTCACTTCAATTTTGAACATGTATATGTGAGACTTAACATCTAAAATAGTAACGAATGCTGGTACCACTGAGCTGGTCTGATGACGAAGCTCGAAGATAGGAGACGTAACTCTAGAATGCCTATTTATAAACCCATCGAGTTTGGACTCGTTAGATTGATCTTAACTAGACCTGTTCATATTTGCTGATACCGAGAACTTGATGACAAGGACCTTATAGTTAAACTGGGAGGTGACTGATGGATCATAATTTAAAAGTTGCGGTGTTATGTTTCCTAATCTTCGCGGTTTATCTAAGGCACACCAAAAGAGAAGTGTTATAAGTTAGATGTTTGTGAGTGTGTTTGTCTGTCTGTGACAACATAACTTTTTAGGGTTCCGTAGCCAAATGCTCAAAACGGAGCCTTTATAGAATCGTCATGTCTGTCCGTACCTATGTCAGAGCCACTTTTTCCGAAACTACCTATAAGAATGCTCTTCAAACTTGGCAAGTAGAACCGTATTGAGATTTTCGCAAAAATTTAGAAAAAATATATTTTGAACAAAAACTCAAACTCATTTGCCATGTTACGGTTTGAAAGGCAGCTGATAATGTAACTAATTCTAGACTAGACTTCCACCGTCATATTAATGAACAAGGACTAAAGTAGGATTAAAATTAAGTTGATATTATAGTCTGTATATCATTGCAATACAGACTATAATACGAGTTTAAACCTTGGCGTATTTTACTTCGTGTTTATCAATAAGACAGCCAATGTTTCGTAACCAACAATTACTAAGAACCTCTGGTGTCTATTGACGATATTTTTACCAAAATCGGTCTACACTTTTCATTTTGTAAACATTACTAATTTTATTTAATATCGAATTTTAATATGTTCATACATCTATTCCATTGTAATATGTCCAGTGTTGGCCCTGAATACACGAGGTCTCGGGCTCTATTCCCGGACAACTTTAGAGTTTTTTCAAATTTGAAAATAAACAACTTAGTCCGGAATTAGGTAAGGTTTGGCACCTATTGCGTTGAATGTACCTTCGGTTAATCGTAAGCACCACGTTTGTACCTCTGTCTACATATTAGTTTATATGGGCGTGAAGATACTTAATGTATTTTACTTTTTATATCTATCTATAAATAGCGCTTACCTCGTTGTCAAATTTAGATGTAGATTAATATTTTTCGGTTTTTAGGCGGTTTTCTTCGTTTGTTGAAAGTCTTTTATACCTAAAGACAAGGGTGATAAGGGTATGAATTTACGTCAATACGTGACCTATAACGAGTGGTCCTGGACCTCATAAGTAGGACGGCCCTACCACCTCACGCATGTAATACGATTAGTCAGGCTATTGACTGTGTATTTTTACATGGCCAGAGGGGCGAATGTTTTTATAATAGCAGCCCTAGATTAAAGCTCGGCCCTTTGTATTATAAATAGATATTACGTAAACGTATCGTTTTATAGCGCCGTTGTTGTGTTGATTTTGCATCTTTATTTATGTAAATCTATAATAATAAACAGCTAACGCAGTTTCCTTCGGTAAAATTTAAATAGTTTTGAACAGAGGTGACCTATTTACTCGTTTGCATCTTGTATATAGGCCATTTTCAGTTTCAGTCTAACACCGTTACCATGACTAAAAGCTAGATTTTATTCACGACTTGCTAAAATTGGTATCACTGTTGCAGTTATTTCAGCTATAACGTCATGAGTAAGTAAGACGTCTGTTCGTTACTACAGTATCCCGGTTTAAACGGATGTATAGGTGTAAACTTATACTTGCAAGAAGTATAAACTACACATAAATATGTATAATTATGTACCTTCAAATACCTGCCGCAAAGTCCGCAAATGTATTTGGCACTAAAAACCGAAACTCGATCGGGACGGCAGCAAGATCTTCACTAGTTATGCTCTATTCATATGCTTGAATCCGTGATGGTTTGTCGAGGTCTGTGAAGAATGTGTTCCGGGTTTCATATATCGCTAATAAAGAGTTGCCGAACGCAAAAATATTCATTTTTTCCAGAAACAAAAAAAATGTTTTCAAATTTTTGCCTATGTTTCGAAAACATTTTATACGGCCTGGCAAAAAAAATGTTAAAGAGTATTAACTAACTTCTTTTTTCTCGTTAAAGAGCAGTATTAACTAGTGACTTTTTAGAAGCAAAAAATAGAAAATTTTAGATAAATTTCAAGTTATGCTTGTAACGAATTAGAATCGTTACATTACCCAAATAATTAATATCACAACTTAACTTTCTTTTTTTATTAATTCATTTTAATTTTTATCGAATTGTCTCTTGTCTCCCATTTAACCTGGTCTCATGCTGAAAGGGCTGACGGGAGCAGGTGACATGCTTTATGTTCTAATTTTTTTTGTATGATATTGGAAGGCAAGCAAGCGACGGATTTCCTGATGGTAAGAAATTCACGCCGCCTAGAGACACCAAAAGTGGTAATGGTGCGTTGCCAACCTGAGGCCGGGATGTTAGGCATCGAGCAAATGTAAGTTTACCGGCTACCTTATCCTCCAAACCGGAACACGTCATGACGTTATGGCAGCAGGAATAGGTAAGGTGGTGGTACCAATCCGGGTGAGTCGCTGCGAAACTCTACCACCTAGAGTTTTAGTAGAGTCTTGTTTATTTCTGTCTTCAAAACGACCAGTTTTTGTGTTCCGGATCAGAGAGTAAGCTGGTAAGCTTACCCACTTAACATCCTAAGCTTTTTACAGTTGGTATGGAAATAAACAACGTATTTTCTTTTCCTATTTTTCTTGCAACTTTCCTTTTTTTCGTAATAAGAACCTTCTCCTTTAAAAAAAAGCAGAAAATAAGAAGATGAAATAGTAAAATTGGTGTTTCCGTTCAGGCGTGATGCAAATGACCACGT
>NJDD01007610.1:93850-157560 GCA_002245505.1 Calephelis nemesis | reverse complement strand
GATAAAGTTCCCGAAAGACGACCCAAAATCCGCATTCTCCTACACCATGATAATACTTCTTCACACACGGCCAACAACACAAAGTCGTTTTTAGCATCCGAAAAAGTAAAAGGGAAAAAATAAAATGTTCTTTTTCTTAGATACCTCGCAGTCTAAAGGAATAAAAAGTACCTTAGCTTCCTCCCAATCAATTTTAAGCTTCGTTTGAGCCGTTATTAAGTTATAAATAGTGTAACTATACAACTTTAATAAAAAAACACGACTTTCTTATATATAGATTTTAAAATGAAATAACTTCTGTTACTTCATTTTAGGTTGTTACTTTTGTGATAACTGTTGTGTCTATGAGATGTTTTAAGTATTTTACTTTTGGAATGGTTCCTTGCTATCTAAGCAGTTTGACGGCAGGTCAAGTTTTAAAAATGCAGACTGCTATCCAAAGGACTCTCAATACCAAACAGTTCAGTAAGTAAAAAAATTATTAATATGAATTCTGAGTGATCGAAGTAGATATTAGGGAAAATTTTGAATGCTCTCATACTTGTTCTTAGTACATTTTTGATAATTAGGTATAACACTAAAGCCACAACAATGATAAAGAAAAGGTAACATAATATTATTATGTATATCAGAAGATATATTCTCTGCTGAGCTAAAGATAAGAGCGATAATTGCATGACATTAAGTTTGTAGAAAATGGAGAGAAAAGTTTTAAAATTTATTTATTTAATTACGAATATCTAAAAAACATAGTTAATAATTTGAAGTATTCTTACAATGATTTAAAGGTTGCACTTTGTATTGATTGCTAAAGAAGAACTCAATATAATAGATTATTATAAAAAAGCATATGAAAAATTGATAAGGCAAAAACTCCGACGTATCTTTTGAAACAAAAATAAGCGTTGTAATAAAGACATAGTTATACAGCTTATTCTATGGAGTTTTTTATACAGCGCTTGTGTCATCGAACCAAAATAAAGAGTTTAAGTAAAAGTAAGCATTACCGTACTTATGCCATACTTAAATCCAAATAAAATAATTTAATTTGCAATTTCCCGCCAAAAAAATGTTTACTTATTATGTCGTGACAAAACAGTCAAAATAGTACGCTATGAATGAATTGAACTTATCGGAAGCTAAAATTTTTTGCTCCTGATTCCTACCAACATTATGCTTGGTGGTTCCTTACTACTTTTAATCTTAGATTATGCTGACGTAAATATCACTGATGAGCAAATAAATAAACTTAAACATTTTCGAAATCTTCATTATCACGTTAAAAATATGATCACGTTTCGAAATTTCTTGCTAAGCTCAAGTTGTTGCCTATCAACAGTCGTAGGAACTGCTATATCCTCTCCCTTTTGTAATCCATTTTCTTTGATGAAGATTTAAGTTCTGTAACAATGAGGTAAAATTCCTCAGCTCCAGTTAAAATTACTTGTATTCTCTTCAAGTTCCCTCTCGAAACACTTGTTACTATAGCCATTTTTTACATCGCAAGCATTGAGGATTTGTAATTCTGTTCCTGTAATATCAAGAGAGCTCGAAATATTAATATTTTCAAAAATATGTTAAAGCGAAATTTTATGCGTTAACTGTAATTTAGGTTGCATTTGACTTTTTTTATAGAAGAGGAGGCAAACGAGCAAGTGTGTCACCTAATGAAAAGTGATCACCTCCGTCCACGTACATCCGCAACTCCAGCAGCATCACATATGCGTTGCCAACCTTTAAGGAACTTTTCATCAGACTTTTCATGTTTGTTTTAAAAACAAATACCTATAATAATTAAAACAAGCTTCTGCTTTTAGGATGATTTATGACGTCTAGTGTTACATGCAGTATTATATTTTTAAGAGCACCATTGTGCATTATCTCGCTAAATCTTGTTCCTTAATTTAGAGTTGCCAGGAAGAGATCGCTGACTTGGCGATAGACTGCATTTGTGTTCATAGGGCACACTAAAATTTTTACACTTCTTGCTAATCAGAACTATTTGAATTTCGAATGTTATATTTTTAAAACGTTGCAACCTTCTTAGTAATAAAAAAAGTAAATAATTTATCACATATCAAAGTTGTACGTACGCAACGAAATTGGAATTAAGTTGAAAAGATTTTTGAGCGATGATTTTCAATGATTTTAAATAAAGTATCTTTACGCCCATATCCCAGAAGAAGTAGGCAGAGGCACAAGTAGAGCAACCACGACTAGCCGAAGACACTAAGTCCCACATTGTAATACATGGAAAGCCTATTTTTGTTGCCCGACCCGGGAATCGAACCCGGAACCTAACGCAGTGAAGTCCGACAACTGAACCACTAAAGGGGCAAAAAAAACAGTAATCTTGTGATTAGGTGTTTGAAAATGAGAGCAGGCCAACAAAAGTAAGACAGGGGAGGAACGTTGGTAAAAAAATTATCGCGTTTTTTTTATCCAACTACGGGTCCCATCTGTACAATTTCACTTGAAGATAAAGAGTGTGTTAATGCCGAGTGTTATTCTACCATTTGTTTACCCAGGGTGTTAGATAAGGTCCCGAAAGACGACCCAAAATCCGCATTCTCCTACACCATGATAATACTTCTTCACACACGGCCAACAACACAAACTCGTTTTTAGCATCCGAAAAAGTACTCACCCTGGGCATACCCTAACCTAGCATACTGTGATTTCTGTGTTGTCCCCAAAATTAAAGATTTGATGAGAGGTTTTACTTTTACGTTACGTAAGGATAGCGGTCAATCAGCACGTAGAAAACATGCCTTCAGATCAGTGGTCCTGTTGTTTTAAAAATGGTTTCGATGGCATTAAAAAATGTTTAAAATGTAAAGGAGATTATTTCGAAAAGCAATAAACATCATATTTTGGTCAAAACATGTTGCTTTTTTTAATTTACGCTAAACTTATACTGTGACCTACGTATTACATGTAACAAAAATCATCATGTCGAAGAATTAAAAAATTCTGTTTTTTTTTTTCAAGATTCATTAGTTCTTATTTAAAAATAAGTTTAATGGTGCACAATAAAGAGTTCATCCATTTATTTATATCATGGAGAAAACACAGTAAAGGATTTTTTTGTTACAGCTAAATACGAACGTCGAAAGCTGCAGGCATTTTATTTATTGATAAAAGAAAACAATTTTTCCTATAACTTGTGGGGTGTTTTTAATCTTAATATGTCACTCCCATTAAGTTATTGTAATGTCTGTTTTACGTACCTTCTTATTGTCATTCAATTTTCTAAATTTATAGATTAATAATAAACAGTGTTTTGTTTCTAATTTACCTGATTCCTATATCAATAAAATGTGTTAACATTATCATTTAGTCACGAAATGTTTACGCCAGTTAAGTGGGTAAAGTTCTGTAAAGGCTAATTCAAGCTACTTCTTTCTAATTATTTTTATATTATATTATCTTATACAAGCTGTCCCGGTAAAAACCCTTTTATTTTCTTCGAAACCTACTCGAGATTAAAACAAATAATTTAAAACCAAAATTAGCCAAATCGGCCTAGTCGTTTGGAAGCTATATACGGAAGTACATACATTTCGGCGATTATATATTTTTAATTAATCATGGTTTGGCTAGGAGTCTCATATAGGGACTTAACTGAGGTACACTTTTGTGGCATGCTTGTGTATTAAAACATAGTGCTCACGGACCTGTGGAACATGTTTGTCATACCATGTTCAATAACAGGCCCTGGGTATTTCAACAAGATTTTGCACCAGCCTATAAAGCAAGAAGAACGCAAGACTGGCCCTCTTCCAATCCAGGCTTGAATCCGTTGCATTACAAAATATGGCAACACTTGGAGCAGATCTGCTCAAAACTTCATTTCAATTTGGAGCATCCCTGCACAAAGTAGCCGCCAATATTGACATGGATCTCGTGCATGCTGCTGTAGACGATTACGAAAATCGTGGGGCTCATTTTGGGTAAAATTAATTAACATAAGAAGGCACGTTTTATTCAGGTCATTTTGATAAATAAATGATTGTTTAATTGAAGTTAATTTTAATTGAAATGAAGTTCAAATCATAATCTTCTCCTGACAATAACTATCAAAAATTAAAAAAAATAGATAATAAATAAATAAATGAATAGAAAATAGAATATTGCTGTTATTTTACAAATGATGTATTACCGCTAAAACAATAAATACTAAAGTTTATAAAAAAATATTAAGGGGACCCATAATATTTTTTTTATAGCGCGAGCGTTCATGCTGCTTGGATGTGTATCAAAAACTTACCTATAAGTGTGCAATTTACTACTTGATGATAGAAGGAACCCTTCGTGCGCGAGACTGAATTGCACTTGGCTACTTATATAAAGATACTTAGTCTTTTAGTTTTTTTATAAACTTTAGTATTTCTTGTTTTAGCGGTAATACATCATTTGTAAAATAACAGCAATATTCTATTTTCTATTCATTTATTTATTTATTATCTATTTTTTTTATTTTTGATAGTTATTGTCAGGAGAAGATTCTTGTAAACAATAAAATAAAAAGATGCAGAGAAAATGGGAAAAGCAATGCTGTAAACCATACAGACTGTTAATATTAAACGATGCAAAGTTCGCCGGGTTGGGTAGTAACTAAATAATATCCTCGAAAAATTTACATGAACTGAATCTAACAATTATGAACCACTTATTTCCAAAACATTCTTCTACACCGTAGTAAGAGCTACAGCCTACAGCTGCCGCGTTGGATTGGTAGGTGAATAAACAGGTATGTATTAGCACAAGCTCACTAAGAGCAAGCAGGTATACATCTTTATGACTTCAAACTACGTTCCATTCGCTGGACGTGGCATGAAGAAGCTACTTTCTGAAAGATTTTAATAATAAACACTAGCACTTGGCAGGTTTCAACATCCACCATGTGAACGTTTCGTACATACTATTTGGTACTAATCAGGACAGCGTAGAAGCTGACTACGTTAAAGTAAGTTAAGCGTAAAGGTACGGTACAAAAGGCTATCGTAGAAGACGAAACTCATTGATTAAATTGACTAAGAGATCGATGCTTCAGTAGTAGTCCATTAAGACGTAATCAATAATTATATTTTTTTTCTAAAGTAACACGGCCTTTTTCCTGAACTCGTAGATTATCTTGATTACTTGGAGCAGCCCCAACATGTTACTATCCTTGATCAGCTCCACCAAAAAATCGTGCCGGTAGAATTAAAAGCTTAATGTCTATTTTGCAAAGGAGCCACACACACGGGATAAGTACTATCACTTTTATGTTAACATACAATATAACTCGGAGCAGCCCCAACATGTAATCCTTGATCAGCTTCAACAAAAAAATCGTGCCGGTAGAATTAAAAGCTTAATATCTATTTTGCAAAGGAGCCACACACACACGGGATAAGTACTACCACTTTTATGTTAACATACAATATAACTTGGAGCAGCCCCAACATGTTACTATCCTTGATCAGCTTCAACAAAAAAATCATGCCGGAAGAATTAAAAGATTAATGTCTATTTTGCAAAGGAGCCACACACACGGGATAAGTACTATCATATTATGATAACATACAATATTTATTTCATTGATTTTGTTCGAGAACAAAATAATTTAATATCACGCGTTGCGCGAGGTCCTAGCACATAGCAAGATCTTCAAGCTTACTAACAGTTAGGCCTTAGGAATTGCCGTAAGCTTAAATTAAAATAAGCACCGGGTTGTTAGGACTCGAGTATTGGTTGGCAACGCATTACCACCTTTGGTGTATATAGGCGGCGTAAATTTCCTACTATGAGAAAATTCGTCTGCTTTTTTGCCTTCCAATATTGTGAAAAAAATGATAAACAAATTCATGCAGAACTATTCCATAACATTTCAAAATATTTTTGTTCTATTTACAGCTCTTATCAAGAGTTTACAGCTTGTGAAGTTTATTATACTCGCTACCACCTCTGTAAATAACTTGTATGCAGAAACTTTGAACAGCGCCTCTAGTGGTAGCTAAGAGAAACAAATTTTTAGACCAAAAGTGTCATAGATTTCGACAGGTAACTTACCGAACGTAATCTATTGGGAATGTGCACTACAATAGCGCCACCTTGTAAACGCAATTTAAGGAAAAAATGTCAAATAGTAGATGGTAACTGCATCATATGTTTTTAGAATAAAATGTAATAAAAAAATATAAATAATGTTTTTATAGTCAAACAATCAAAGGAAAAATGCAAGTGATTTTAGAAACTGGTATAAAAGTGTAAATCATAAAATAAGTTTCAGAATTAAAGAAATTCGAAAAGTGTTAATCTAGTTTTAATTTTCATTGAAAATATTACAAGACAGTCAATTGAAACTGTATATTTCTGTGGTCTAGCGGTCCGGCGTCGGACTTAATTTCTTGAGGCCTCGGTTTCTATACCCGGGTCGGGAAACAAATAAAATAGAAAATATGAAATTTTACTTTTTTGATAAAAATAACATTGCCCGGGATAGGATATTATGTGCCCGGTTGGCGATAGTCTTGCCACCTTATCACACTGTGGGACTTAGTGTCTTCGGCTAGTCGTGGGTGTTCTGATTATGCCTCTGCCAACCTCTTTGGGGATGTGGACGTGAAGATGCACGTTATATATTTCGTCATAGTTAATTTTGTTAGTATAAATTTAAAATTACTGAATAATGTTTAGTAATGTATTGATGATGATATATCAGCAAATTCTCGGTTTGTTATTTCAGTAGACTTTCCTTCTACTGTTCCTACGTCATTCACTAAGCAAAACAACTTTAAAGTGGTCTTAAAACGGTTATTCTTAGTGCAACAGTTTTCAGATTTTTTCTGGGATTAGTTGTTACAATTTTCAATTTGTTGGAATAGGTGTATACTTTAATTTCAGCGTCACAGTGTTCAACTTAAACAGAGTTATTGCAAATAACCATCTTTCTTCTCTAGACTTGACATTCTTGATTAACCAGATGAGGTCTAGTTTGATTTCCTATTCCCATTATTATTTCATTGGTTGTTTTATATCTGCTATAGTTTTAATTGCTTTTTCGTTTAATCAGACGTGAATAGCTTGCTACTCGTAGTATTTGTTACTCATTATACTTCCGCTTTCAAAATAATTTAGGGTGTCATGGTGACAGAACTTGGACTTGCTTGCGCGGTAAGTGTTTTGCCTCCCGTTATCAAATGTAACACATTTTGTAGTCAGGTTTTGGATACCACGGCGATCCATCATCAACAATAAAGAATAATCGTATTTTTATTTTTTTATCTTTTTAGCACTTGCCCTGTGCGTGGGATAAATTTATCCCACGCACAGGGCAAGTGCTAAAAAAATAAAAAAAAAAATAAAAAAAAAATACGCTCCAAGAAACGAAAGTTATGTCCATTCTAAAAATGTGAATTTCATCGGTGATGAACTCATTTGGTGGGTACACAGAATTGTGTATCTGTATGACATAACTACCCGCGTTAACGGGTTAGAAAGGAATTAAAAATTTCGCCACGGGACTTGAATCCTCAGTAGCTCCGTTGGTTAGAGCATTCGTCGGCTTGAGACGAAAGGTTACAGGTTCAAATCCTGTCTGGGGCGAAATTTTTTCTTTCTTTAAAATTTATAGAAATAAAGAATAACACTATAATAAGAAAATATCCTTAATTAGGTTTTGATTAACATTGTAATTTAAGGTTGTGTCTAACATCAGTTACTTTTACCTTTTACCAACCGCTACCCATTTGATTCTTTAAACTATTTTTCAGGTTTCTTTAGGAAAAACATTAAATTTACACTTACTGACTAACACTATAATTTACGGAGACTGGTTTTTTTAACAAAAAGATAAAAACAAACCAGAATAATAACCCATTTTCGAAACAACGTTTGATTATCAAATTTCACTAAACCCTTTTGTTACACATTTCTGCCGCAGCAATCGTTTACTCTGTCCCTAATATACACCTCGCTCGTACTCAATACTAACTCATGGCTTTTTAAACGCTGCATTTGCGACGGCTGTTATAGAAAATATTAATTAAGTCTATTTATATCTTAAAAAAGTAAAGGTAAGTATTTTTACGTCCATATCTCTGAAGGCGTAGGCAGAGGCACAGCCAGGGCACGCACATCTAGCCGAATACACTAGGTCCCACAGTGTGATAGGTAGCATGCCTATCGCTAACCGGCACACATCCGATCCCGAGCAACAATTTTAATTAAAAAATTGGAAAAACCACATTTTACTTTTTTTACCCGACCCGGGAATCGAACCCGGGGACTCTTGAAATCAAGTCCAACTCCTGTAACCGATACACCACAGAGGTGACCTACTTATACCTTAGAACATTTTAAACGGCTATAAGTAAAAAAATCATTCAGAGCGTAAGAGCATTTTTGTATGGAGTTGTCCGCACCTATATCTGTATCAGCAGAAATGTAATTATTATATTCTGTGGTAAACGTAGAACAGACAAATGACGGTATGTACAAACATTCGATTATATTTTACAAACCCATAACATTGAATTGAAAAGATAGTACTTTGCCAGCTCGACGGTATTATGGAATCGAATGGCACAGCTTCTAACTAGGGACTGAAAAGGCGGCCGCAAATAAAATGACCGTAATTGCCAATTAGCGCTGTAGGTATAAGTTCCATGTTTCCCAATATTTAACGATCGGTATTTCTCCTAACGATCTTACCGACCCGGATCCTTTTTATAACTATGGGTTAAAATCAAACCAACTCATTTTATTGTCATCGTTTTATGCCATCCTTTTCTTAAAAGCTTTTATTGCTTTTCATGTAACTATATGTTACAAAGGTCTTTAAGAAAATATATTTTTGTAACTTTGACTTTTAAATGCTTTTGCTTGAGAAAAAAAATCAGGCCCGAATTTTACTCGTATTATTTGTATTTGTAACAAGAGTTCAAAAAGGCATTGACTTTAAGGATATTTTACTACAGGAATGCCCGTTCTTGTCTGAAAACGTTACAAACGTTAAAATGATATAATCCTCCTTTTTCTTCTTATAGAACAACCGGTCCTCACGAAATAACTCACTATGTTATGGTTTGTGGTGTTTGGCTTATGTTCGATCTGCTATTTTTTTATGCAGTTTTTATGCCAGCAAGTAAGCACACGCCTCTTCTGATGTTAAGAAACAACCATCGTTTACAGTACGGTACAGTACGGTGGACACAATAGATGATATGAATGCGTTGCTGAGACAGGACTACTAGTTTTTTTAAAGAGTGGAATTCTTCCTCGATCTCTGTTGGAAGGTATGGATTATGCCGGACTCCTTTCGGCAAAAACCTCTCGGTAATCATCCTCTCTGCGAACCCCGTGACCGCGGAATGCATACACTTTTAGTCACGTTTTATGAAAGGTGGAGGATATTTTATTCCTATTCTTAGCTCGACACCATGGTTATTAGGCTTACTGTGCACATCTTCCGTCTACCCTACCCTCTGAACCGGAACATAGCACTGTCATAGGTTATAACAATAGGTAAGGCGGTGGATCTCTAGCCGGGCAAGTTGCAGCATAGCTCTACACTTGTGGTCTTGTTGGTAATCTTGGTGGTTCGTCACCACGTTACCCATGCTCGCCTCTTACGAGTTGATTAGCAGAGATGCAGATGATTTATTATACACGGGATGATATTCTGTTCCAGCTAAAATTTAGAATTCTTAATTTTTCAAATATTTCGCAACCTTTTTTTTTCATAAATTCCACCTACTATAATTACTGCAACAAAATAATTATTATCAAAATTATTCCATCCGTTTTTGAGTGTGGATAGACCAAATAATGATCCACTTTTATATAATATGAAGTAGGTATGTTCAAGCTCAAATCCCAGAATTGGTTAAGGAGAGGCACAACCAGGGCACCCACGACAAGCGGAAAACACTAAGTCCTACAATGTGAAATGTGGCAAGCCTGTAGCCAACCGGGTACATATTTGATATTTTACCGGACAATGTTAGTTTATTAGAAAATTGAAAATATACATTTAAATTTTTTTGGTTGCTTATGCCGGGGAACGAATCCAGAACCTCAAAAAGGTAAGTCCAACGCCAGACTGCTAGACCACAGAGACAATCTTTTTTGTACAAGATATTGTATTAGTACTGCTGTATAGGTTTCCTTACATCGGAGCATATTCCCTGTAACACGGACGATGATACAATACGGATACAGATACGGAAACCTATCACCAAAGTGTTGCTACGATGAGACAAACCAATATTATATGTAAACATGTCTGATGTACGTTTTACTCCAAGCTGTTTCCCGGGGACTATTTACCCAACGGCATGTGGTCGTCGAGTCCGTGCTCTGACTTGAAACAGTGGGTCGGGATAAAATGTACTTACTGCTGACAATATGATGCACCTACGTATTACTGAGGATATGTTTAATTAACTAATCTTGCACTTTTTAGTTTGGAAATGCAAACTAACAAACACGTTTTAAGCAATCTGTTTAATATTTGAAAATATATTTCCCATTTAACAAGTTGTAACTAAAGAGCAAGTACACATAAAATGAAAAACATATGTCGAAGGAGGTACCTTCGTAATGTTTTTAAAAAGTGTGACGTAAGTATTGCTGACGCCACAATTGTTGTTTCCATGATGATGAATCATTTTGGGTCTTCTCAAACCAACTTCACAAGCGCTTTTAAACTCCGTTTATTTAAGAGGACGCGTAATGACGTTCCAGAGAGGTCCGTACTGTGCAACGATCGGCGTGTGAATCGTGAATGCCTTATCGCCTACAGTGCAGCCGTATTTATAGGGCTCGGCGCACGTGCAGGTGTTTACAAGTTGTTAGGCTAAATATTGAAATAACAATGATAACCTTAATTTCACATCGCAATAAACTCAAAGTAATCAACTGATGGTTTATAAACTAATTTTCTGGACATCATCAAATTATTGACCTTAATTATTCTAGTTGTTTTTCAGATGAACTAATCTGTTTGCGCCGACATATACATATAATAATACTAACACTAATGTAAAAAAATGCCAAAGTTTGTCAGTATGTATTCATAGACTTTATTTACTCTTTCACGCTCGAATTTCATAACGGATTGGTCTGATATTTAAAACACAGATAAATTGTGAAATGGATTAACAGGCTACCATTAATCCCGATCGCACAAGGAGTTCCTGTGAAAACGCCGGCGAAGCCGCAGCCAGCAGCTAGTATATTATAAATTGAACTTCATACATGTTGATATCCAGGTTAACAACCGTAAAAGAACGTTTCCTGTGATAACTTTTATAGTTTTAAGTTTTATTTTCTATTTTTGTTCCTTGATATTTTCTTTTATTGAATCAGTCAACCAGCTTAAGCCTGTCTTTCGTTGTTCGTTGTCGTTCGTTGTTTTTTTTCTCATAAACAATATTCTTACACTACTAAACCAAGATTAGTAATTGTTTCACAATCTTATATAAATTATAATTTTTAAATCGATCGATTTAGTTGTTATTGGAGGACCATAAACACTTCTTAGCAAGGGAGGAAAAAATGATTTAAACTTGACATATAATGATATCAAAACCTTAAAAGTCAGTAGCTTTAATTAGATATATCATAATATTTCCACAAAGTAAAGTCATGGCAGTGTAAAATAAAATCTCAGAGAGGGAGTTATAAAAAGGATCTTAAATCAATGTAGCGGGCGTATCTCCATCAAATAAATGGCTTGATTCTTTGTCAAAGTCGCCATCTTTAAAGAGTTCATGCGCATTTGATATTTTAACCACGCCATTTTGAAATTGATTAGAATTTACATTCTTACAGAAATCTTTCACGTCCGGCAACCATTTTGAAAATTAAAAATATTGAAAAAATGACCTTTTCTGAGTAAGTGTTAAGTATCTAGTTATATCCATCGCCTTATATACGACTATGCAATTACCTTAATACTTATTGACGTATCTTCAGACATAGACATAGAAATCGTTTATAAATAATTAGTACAAGATATAAAGAAAACAAACAAAATATATTTCCAACTTAAAGCTAACGATTTCATACTAATTATTATGTATTACCTCTGGAAAGGAGTGTACTGACTCAGCGAAAATGTTGCAGTAGTTACTGCAACGCTGGTTTCCTGTCAGCGCCTGTGTTACTCTAAGTTTCTTGTGTATCGGGCAGAGAGTTTAAATATTTTATTGCAATCACACATTTTTATTGTAACCGTTTCGTTAGCCGAGTTGTAAGCGGACACGCTTACCTCCGCCAACCAATCGCGAGGTTTGGGTTCGATTCACGACGGGGGCATGATCGTTTACTATTTCATGAATATAAATTTAAAAAAATATCTTACATCTAATACGACCGCTTTGATCTCTTCGGTGGTAGAATGGCTAGCGTACACACCTAAGTACACCGACCAACCGCGAGGCGCGAGTTCGATACCTTTAGATGTCTGCATGTCTGGACGTTTATTAAATTTATTCTGGTATCTATGTAAGTATATCTATATATTAATACCGTTGACTAACGCCCATAAATGGTTATGCATTTTAAATATTTACTTTCATAATTTTTTTTTTACTTTCATAAACATTTATTTAAAACAGTTCGCATTAATGCTTCACTTGTTGTCACGCTACATCGTACCTAGTCCGAGTCATGACGTCACTAGCATGCGAATGTGACTGTTGTTGGTGGGAAACAGTTCTACGTATATAATTTGATGAAATCATCTCGGGAACGCAATTAAAACAAATATTAAATTGATTCACTGTCATTTCAAACTTTACAATTGCAACTATACGGTTAATTGCTGTATATAATGTGATTATTGTGACTTCCTTCTTACTAAAATTAGTTATTACACTAACTGCTGCCCGCGACTTCATTCCCGTGAAATATATAATTTGAGTCGTATAAAATCAAAGTCAGCAATCTGTAAAATTTAAAAAAAAATGAGTTATTGATATGGCCGTTTAGAGACTAAAATTATATGCATCAGCAACATGGCCTAAAAATCGAATCGATTGTCAACAATCAACATTAGTTTCAAATACGACAATCGTTTTTTATTTATATTCAAACGCATTCTGATTCTCTCGACCAATCACAGTCGTCAAAGTGGTCACATGATCTAATAGTGTCGGTTGAAGTTTTCGTACAATTAGTGTTGAAGTGGACGTTTTTGTGGTGCAACTAAATAAACTAAACTTATTAATAATTCTAACCATTACCTCTCATCCTGTCCTGTTGCTAACAGGTTTGTGTTGTAACGGCAGGAGTACCCAGAAAAATGGAAACGAACTTTGCAAAAGAAACTCTACTCAGTTTTAGTACAGGGTTGTCACCTCTATAGAGTGACTGTTTTTCTATAGAGTGAAATTCTGCAGATATAAATACTATATTTGTATTACAGAAAAGAGCTATTAGAGCTATTTATAATTTTAAAGTAAGGGATTCTCTCCGAGAAAATTCAAAGAAATAAATATTTTAACATCCAGTTCCCAATACATTTATGAAAACTTAATGTATGTTAAAAAAAATCTATGTATGTTTACAAAAAAATGTGATGTTCACGATATTAATATGAGGAATAAAAATAATCTAACCGCATACAAATCTCGTCTCTGTAAAATTAGTAAATCCTTTTGGGGCAATGTATACGTTTCTATAATAAGCTGCCCATTGGTATTAGAGATCTACCTATAAATAAGTTTAAAAAATGTATGAAAGCAAAATTATGTCAAAAAGGCTATTATACGGTCTCAGAGTATTTCGAAGATGAACATACTTGGGAATAGAAGTTTCAATCTCCCACTGCAATTTGTAATGTAATTTTTTGTATCTTTTATTTAAGTTTAAATCAGATTGTAATTAGTATTTTTAATCTAGACTGTATTGTAAATATTATTATTGAAAAAAAGACAAGTCCGCTGAGTTTCTTTCGCCGGATCTTCTCAGTGTGAGGCCGCGATTCCGATCCGGTGGTAGTTTAAAGAAATGTCGACGCACACAAATACCACTTGTATGGTTCATGTGAATAAAGATTATTCTGATTCTGATTCCCAATGTTATTTAATGGTTTTTGTTTCTATTGTACTTTTAAGCTTTCATAAATTCTTTGCAAATATTCCACAAAATCTGCACGATAACAAATGTTCTTGATTGATGAAGGGGGCAAAATATAAATTGTATATTCTCAGAAACGTGAACATAATGGTTATTAGAAAACAAAAATTAAAAAAAAAATTAATTGGTTTTCCCCTTCACCGGACTTAATAAAACCTTTTCGTTGAATTTATACCAAGTACTGATTGCCGGTTTTTTATATGATTCATTTGGGCTAACGGTAACTTTAACCCTCTACTTCGTTTTATATAAGTGAGTAAGTTCTGGGTCTTATAATCTTCATGAACCATTTATGCAGGAAGCTTTCAATGGAAAAAGAAAGAACTCCGATTTTGAATTATTCTTTATTGGTGCTACTCTCCTATTGGTCGTAGCGGGATGACATAATATAGCAACTAGCCTTTCTTGATAAATAGGCTATCTAACATGAAAAAACTTTTCAAAAAAGGCTAGTAGTTCTTGAGCTTAGCGCGTTCAAACAAACAAACAAAGTCTTTACCTTTATACTATTAGTATTGATACATTTCCCCTGGGATCTAGTTTTGCCGTGTTGGCGTTAACTTCATGAGGTCTCGGGATTGATTTCCGCGGCAAATTCGTCGAAACCAATACGCGTCGCGTAGCGCAAGAAAATAGTCAAAGTGTGATTTTGGAGTAAAAAATTAATTAAGTGTTTCGTTTAAAAACATAATACTAATTTTATGACATGTTCTTTGTTATGAATAGGATTTGATACATGTTTAAGTATCTTCCAACTATCCGGAAACGAAGAGTTTAGTTGTTTTGGTTTTCTAGTTGTAGTAATTGGGACAACCTCAAAGATGTAGCTGAAGGGTAACGCGGAAAGGGCAAACTGGATATAGTGTGAACTAACTACAATAATTAGCACTGTAGTGAAAACATTTTATTTAATATGTTTCGTATGTAACTATTTTCATATTATTTTTAATGTTTTAATTCAATGAAAAATAGTTTTGTTGTTCGCTTTGCTTTAGTACCGAATACACTTTGCCCGAGGAGCTGGGTAAAGAGAATATTCATAGTCAAAAACTGGCTTTAGACATCTGTTACTACATTATGTAAGATCATTAAATGAAAACTGATTAAAACATTTTTGTTTCATTTTCAATAATCAAGAAAAGCTAAAGGTATTCACATTGCCTGGGTTTACCCTAATGAAAACCCAGTTAAAATAGATCTAATAACTTGCAAAAAACCCAAAAAATGATTAAAACATTTAAGTATTTTAGTAATGCACACTTTTTCGTAGTAAAACACTTGTAAACGCTTCTCTTCAGCCAACCGGTTTCACTTTTTACAGCATCATCAGGGCCAAAGCCAGAAAGTCAAAAAACTAAAGATGAGGAGACTGTTTTAATTTAACGTTGAACGTTGTAAAAAGTGGGTATACAATGGAATTCCACCTAGGGCCGACGATAGCAAGTATAGATTCTATTCCAGTATTTTAACCCAACATTTTATTCCAGGAAATTGAACTCTGTTGGTCAAGGGGTTGGTGTACCCGCATTACTCCACGGATCATTCACAAGGTTTGAGTTTGATCTTGATACTGTCAAATAGTAATTTGTAGTCCATAGATACGCCTAAATTTGTGCGTTTGTATTTTAGACTAACATCGGTACCTCAAACCTAAAATACTTAGAAACCTTCAAAAACTATAACGATTTTGCAATTTAACAATACTACGGAAAAACTTTAACACGGACTTGATTTAAAACAGGTACTCTCAACGTATAAACAGTCAATAAATATCTCATCAGCTTGAGCACTCACTTTGTTAAAATAAACAAACGTTATTGTTTTTAAAAAAAATACGAAACTTCGGACACCTAAGCCAATATTATAAACGATAAAAATGCAAAAAATAACAAAATGCAAAATATATGTGAAGTTAAAAAGCTCTAAATCTATTTAAGCTGTGCACAAAAGCTAACCGAGTGCACTCTTCTGTCGTGCACTCTTTGTAGACTTTACCTTTGCGTAAAATAGTATTAAAAACAACCACAGTTTATCATTTTCTGAGCCACCCTTACAATAATATGTTTGAAAGCTTTTACACTTTACTATTGTATTAAGTCTTCCGAGATTAAAAACTTTACTATCACAATCTTTAAAAACTACAAACTCAAATATCTATATATCTTCCAGTTGGTAAAACGCTAAACTGTCACATACAAGTATGATAATATATATCTAAGTGCCATACTTTTACGTGAAGATATACTTTTAATAATACATACGTATCTTCACGCCAAGTCCATTATGTAATAGGCAGAGAGTATCGAGTGCAAAACCTCACGGATCCTGGCAAACCTGCCTGTCTTTTTCCATATTCATTACCTTTTGCATACAAACACGCCGGTTTCGAAGATTTTGGACGTCACGATCGGCTAACACCCGAGTGATTTGATCCTGGAATGTCAGCCTAAGTCTCCCCGGGTAACTACATCTATCCATATTCGCTTTGTATATCTGCTTTGTCCATCTTTCATCTGTCACTCTTTCTACATGTCTGAACCAGCGAAGCATTGCCTTTCATACCTCTAAGTAGTCTATGTTCCCTTTCTCATTTTAACACCAACACTTTCTTTCAATCCCATTCTTTTTCGGATCTTACTGTAACGAATGCGGCTAGCAAGCGTATCACCACAGATTTTGCGTATGGCTCTCATTTCGACTGCATTTTTTCTACTCTAATGCTTTTTCTGACATACCCTAATCTCGCTTCCTTACAACTATGTTGGGATTAGCACAGAGTTAAGCGAGGTTTTGAGTCAAAGTGTTAAACCTGCTTTGGTTTAACACTTTGACTCAAAACCTCGCTTTGAAATAGCTTACCCAGTGTTCCATTCACACTATTCCCTGTTTGAAAGAGACGATGCAAGAACGGATGTGTGGGACATCCGTTCTGGCATCGTCTCTTTCAAAGACCATTACTTTGGTTTTCACCGAATTCAGATAGAAACCCCTTACTTTAGAATCACCTTCTCTAGATCTGACCAGTTGTTTCAGCTGAGTTATTATGGAGCCCAAAAGTACATCATCATCTCCACAAAGCAGGCATTTCCATACGCATTTCTACATTCATTGACCTTAACCTTTGAAGAAATTTGTCCAAATACATATGTTTATCAGACATTTACGTGTTTATAAAAAATCACAAAAATCCGTCTTGCCTTTTTCAAGAATACAACCGTGACACAAAACCTTATATTTATTTATCATCTTCTCTACCTGTAATAAAAAAAAGGAATCATTGAATATGTTGCTAAGCGCATAATGTATATAAATTATTATTTAAATGGCCCATGTTCTTTACCATTGTGTTACGTTTTCTTTTTTCCATTTTATTTACAAAATATAGCTAGGAAATGAAGAAAAGTTCACGTAACTGGTTCAATAAATACGGAAAATCTAATTTCAACCACCATCAATTCGTGTTCGGTGAAGCACTCTTAATTTCAAAGCAAATCCTGATAAATGAGACACCAATCTATAATCATCCACGACTTCAAACTCGCTGAAATGTAACGCTTATGGCTGAAGTTGTAAAGTTTGAAATACTTTGAAATATTCGGTTCATGACGTTTCTCACTGCAATCACTAATTAGATGGGATTTACTTTGGCATAGCCTTCAAAGATATTGATTCATGATAAAGCCAAGATGCTACACTTGGGATAATGAAGTACAGTCAACAACATAAAGCTGTAAATTAGTTTTTAATAAATGACATTTTTGTGACAAACTTTTATTTTTAAAATATATTCTTAGTAATAGAATTGTTAGGTTCTATTCAAGACGTATCAAATAAGCCCAAACGTAATGGGATGATAATGGGATAAGGAGTTTTTACGGCCACATTTAGGTTCCCACATTAGATCATAATATTCATGTTATTGTATTTTTTTGATTGTTACCTGATTTACAGAAATATGCAAAATTTTATCTCAATCGGTAATTGGGAAGTGACACAAGCCTAATTTTATTTTTGAAAGAGTGTATAGGTACCTTTCAGAATCTACTGTGAGGTCCTTTCAAATTTGGTGTAACGGTTTAAAGACTATGTTTGGTATATTTAATAAAACATTGGAAGACCGGCAGAGTACGCGAAGCCTGGTGGCGTGTAGTCATCGTGCCCTTGTATAAAGACAAGATTTCACGCATGAACGGATAAATGTGGCAGTCAAAAGCAACACCCTGAAGTTAGTTGCGAACCTTTTTATTTTTAATTATATTTTATGATTTTTAATTATTATTGCATGCTATTTATGTATATTTATGTATTTATGCGTTGTGTTATTATTTGGTTTTTTTGGGTTGTTACGCCAAAGAAGTATAACTTTTTACGTGCGTACATGAGTACATACACACTCTTTTTTTTGTTAGATATTTTTATTTAAAGTAATGCAAACTGTTAAAAAAATCGATACCCTATTTTTGAAGGACCTTATATATAAGGTCTTTTCAAATTAGTGCACGATAATTTACCTGGACATTCTGAATATATAACTAAATCAGTAAAAAATATTAAAAAAATCTGACATAAAACAAATTAATTATAGCATTTTAAATATTTCATATTGAAATGCGCAAGTTCAATAACCCGTCACCCGCGCGACGATACACACCTAGATACGGTAGATATGTGTGTGTTGCATCTATTTCGTGTCCTATCACAACAATAGGCTTTGAACTGATTGATCATAAAAATAGTATATATAGGCGTCTATTAAAGATAAAAATCAGACTTAGGTATGTACCTTACTACAAAAATGATTTACGTACCTAAGTTTTCTCACTATTCAGAGCTAAGACCAATTTCAATAACATGTTTAAAACCTGTAGAGTCTTCCTCTAGTTGTAAGTAGCTAAAATAACACCGATTTGCGACGTTGCTTATACTCATATTATCGGTTCCGAGGAATTTCGTGCATGCTTAGTGCCACTTAATTTTTAGTCTCTATTATTTTTAAATATAAGTTTTTTTTTATTATTTGACTTAGATTCATATATAATATGAAAGACTAGCCAACGCAGCGAATTTTGTATCGCTTGACAGATTTTATAGCTACTGTAATCTTCGAGGGAAACAATTGAATGTTCTTTTTCCTGTCTTTTTCTGAAAGTTTTCCAGTATTTCTCTTGAAGTGAACGTTTTCCTGCCAAAAACTAACACAACAAAAAAGAATTAGCAAAATCGGTCCATCCGTTCAGACATGATGTTATGATCACGCGAAATGGGGATACATTTTTATAAAATATATTGCTAAATTAAAAGAAGATGTTGTTTCAATACAATAAACACTTTACTGCGTTATTGTTGTAACAAATCTTTTATAAACTAGTTCATATTATAATTTTAGAGTAAGAACTTCAAAAACCGAATTCTATTTTAATTAGTATCTACGTATCTACTTACACAAAAAATACTACTTCCCTTGATTTTTTTAGATTCCATAGTTAGAGCCAGATATGATGGCATTGAGACCAATTTGGATTTGGATATCGAAAACAAAATTTTACGGAACGGATGTAAGAGTTTAAGTTGATGATTAAGTGATTATTTTAAGTGTAGGAGCAAGTGAATGAAATTGTATATCTTGGTTGTACTTTCAGCAGTGATGGAAGGTACACCGCGGATGTGAAAAATAGAGTGTGTGCAGGGAATAGTGTGAATGGAGGGCAGGGCTATTTCAAGCGAGGTTTTCCAACAAGAAGCTAGACTCGCTTTGCATAATTCTGTGCCTATTCCAACGTTATTGTATGGAAGCGAGAGTAAAGTTTATCAGAAGAAGCATGAAAGTATAATAACTAATGTGGTTGAAATGAGAGCGCTAAGGAAAATCTGTGGTGTGACGCTCGCTGTCAGCAGTCGTAACAGTGAGATCAGGGAAAGACTTGTGAAGTGGAATTGAAAGAATGTGTTGGTGTTAAAATGCAAAACGACATGCTCCGGTGATTTGTTCATGTGGAAAGAATGACAGATGAAAAATTGAATGTGGATTGACGTAGGTACTTGGAGAGACCAAGGTTGACATCCCACGTTCAGATCACTCGGGTATTATACGAGGTTGGTGTCAAAATTCTCCGAAATTAGGCGTGTTTCTATGAAAAGGGTAATTAATGTATGTTACTATGTTAAGGGTTGTTATATAATGTTATGATAAGGGTAATTAAATTAATAAGGCGGGACAGGCTTGTCAGGATCATGAGGTTTGGCACTTGATACTCTCTGCTTACGCATTAAGAGACTTGGCGTGAAGATATGTATGTATGTAAAAAAAAATTTACAATCCGTTCAGAAACGAATGCCGTCGAAATCGATAAAAATACATGAAAAATATAGGAGTCGAATTATACATAATCTCATTTTCTTTAAGTAAAATACAGTCAATTCAATAAATTATTTACAGAAAGAAGACAATTATTGAATGAATGTTTACAACCATTTTAATCATATAACTGTACTGTTTAATTAAACTTCACTAACGAAATGGAATTTCACTTCTAAATGAACATACCTAGAAACACACACAAATAAATTCGGCATAACAAATCACTGAATATATTTTGATCTTACTAAAAGTCGTAAGATTCTATAGTTTTAATATAAATTAGTGAGTGCTTGTTGAAAAGCAATCACAGACTGTAACCATTAATCAAAGATATTTTCTCTTTCACTTCAACTGAAATTTCAGCTTTTTTTTATTAACATGGTCCATGTTTTGGGTGAAATCTGATTGGAATTATATCTCAAACCACTGACACGTACTTACAACTGGTGCGGAACTCTTTCTCACTTTGTTAGACTCTTCATTTAATTATTTAAGGGTTTTAATGACAAATTGACAGCTAGCTGGCGGGTAGAGGTTACTGTTAAGACCTTGGAATTAAGACCTTGTTGCATAGATGTTAAACTTGGGCCGCACTCAGCGCTATAACGTGAAGATTTGTGTGATTGAGATAATAATATTGTATAGCCATTATTTAACATTTGACATCCGTGAATATTTCATCATTTTGGCGATATATCAGACATGTAGATAAATGTGATTTTTACAGGATAATTCAATCAAAATTAAAGTTATTTATAGATATTGGACTCAGAATCGAATACTGAGCACCCTCCTTCAACATTTTCGTTGGTTCGCTCGCGCCCTCGTCTTGAAAGTACTTTAAAAATTTGTGGGAAATATCTTTCTTGTTTGTAATCGGATAAATATAAATTGGATTTTATAAAGCTACAATTTTCAAACCATAAACTGTTCTTCCACTCATCAAATTACTGTTACTTACCTAATTTTAATCATAGCGAAATACAAAACCTCAATATAGTAATTTAATCTTACTTTTCTTCGAATACTGTAAACAAAGGGTGCCTAAGCGTCAGAATTCAGCTTTTCCGGGACTAGGTTTTCATGAATTTTACAGGATAATTTAATCAAAATTAAAGTTATTTATAGATATTTGGACTCAGAATCGAATACTGAGCATCCTTACATTAAATTGATCCAACATTAAATTGATCCTGGTATTTCCATGTAACAGAATCTTGGACTAACACCCATAGCACAAGCACATAATATTTTCTAACTTTATTGTTCAATACTATTTACGTAACTTGTTGAAGTGAAAACTTCTAAACTCGCGTCAGGACACGTGACCCGATCGAATATTCGTACGACAGCGCAGGGCGCTTGCGTGAATGTTCGTGTTGTCGTGTTTGTGTACGATAGCGCAATAAATGAATGTTGTATTCTACTGCATAAATGATATTTCTGATAATTAAAGCAATTCGTGCAAAAATTATCTTCCTACCATTCCAAAATATCAATAATACACCACCTTAACCTTCAAGTTTACTTCAAGGCATATTAAGAAAAAGTAAGTATTTTCAAGCCTATATCCCAAAAAAGGTAAGCTGAGGCACAACCAGGGCGCCCACAATTAACCGAAGACACTAAGGCATATTTCTTTTTCAAAATATCATCAGTGTAGGGATTCACCGCCTTAAATATTCCTACCGCCATGGCCGTCATGTTTTGATCCGGAAGGTGGGGTGTTTAGCTGGTAGATTTTTCCAATAAACCTAACATCCGCATGAAAGCCTTGTACTTATGATATTAATAGTGTCTTTCGGTCTTCTTAGTCTCTTAGCATCAAAGTAGCCGTTAGCTTGTTTCTATCCTATGTCATAAAAAACATGGCTTTTCCTTTTTCTCTTTTTCGTTCGATGTTTTGTCACATAAGTAATACTCATTAACCGACGCTAAAAGCTTCGTTTAAAGTAATGCGTGTTTGCATATATGCTTTGATTTCATTTCAATACAGCTGTTTCTGATATTATTAATCTAAGCGAAGAAATAGATTAGAATAAAAATTCAAAAGTGTTTGTTACGGTTCATACAGAAGTAAATTGCAAAATTTAGTAACGCCTGGTTTTGATAAGTAAGCAAACGAAATACCGAACCTCTTATAGTACTCAGTAATTTGAATGTTACGTACGGTGGTCACATATTTTTTATTATGCTCAAGGACAAAATGTCTGTTATTTTTTTTATTTTGGCTGATAATAGTTACAGTATTATTATTTATAGTATAGTATAAAAAGTAAATGCTAACTTTAAAAAACATTTATGAACTCAACATATTTCGTTTTTAAAAAAAGCCGTTCAGTTTTGCTTATACATTTCCAATAGGCTAAATAAAACAAAACAGTAAAAGTGTAATCTTATGTTAGGAATTAAAATTGAGTTTCACCAAGCGCCGGAGGCAGAAATAATATAGAAAAACTTAACTTCCTGATTTAAAGATTTTATAAGGTTTCTTAGGTTTCAAAATAATATTTTGACTTTAATAAAACGTAAATTTTCCAGCTCCATTTTTATAAACTTATGTAATAGGTTTTGTAAGATAATATACGGTAGTGTAGTTACATACGTAACTAAAACCCTGTTAGACTTATACTTCACTTTATTTAGACGGTCGATCCTACTAAAACTAAGTCTTAGTAAAAACGGCATTCCACTTATCATGGATCTTAATTCAATTTGAATTTGGAAACAAAGTTTAGCATTTTCTTCATGTAAAAAGTGGCAACACTGAATTTTTATTGCCATGTCAAAATCTTGGATACTTATGAAGCTAGAAAGATTTTGATTTTTCGAAGCTATTTGTAACTTCAATTAAGTCTTCCAAGATGTTTGACCGAAGGCACATTGGACTGAAATGTTTGAGAAGTAGAATGCCATCCTAACACAGGCTACTTACACTTTTTACACTATGCGATATTCAGTCGAGTTTAGTTATATAGTGCTTAATATCGCATAGTGTAGGCCTTTAGGAAATCTTATCGTGGTGGTGGTGGAGGGGCTGAGTAACCGGGGTTAAAATGGGACCCCGGCAAAACTAATTGGACCAGGGAGGCTGCTCTTTAGTACCCCATTCTGCCCAGGAGGGGACACGAGGAGCAGACACAGGGTAGTGAGTCACTTGGCCCAGATGGGATTGGAGGCTTTAAGGCCTGCGCAGGAGGCCTTAAAGCCCTTTCACCTTGCCCCGCGGTTATGACGGATTCACGGCAGGTACCTACGAGGGTGCCTGTCGCCACTGGAACGCTGAAGTGGTACACGCCGCATTTCCGTGCACCACTTCTGATGATATGCGGCCCCTGTTGATATTAGGCAGTGGAAGCGTGCATAAGCATCCCTACAGCCCCGGTACCTAGCGAAGGGGAAGACACCGTGTGGTTTTAGTCGGTAAGAGTCCGACACAACTCGCCACTTCCTCCGAAAGTGGCGGTTACCCATGAGGATTTCCACAAGTGAATAAAATATATAGGAAGTGATTAAAAAATTTTACTACATAATTTCGTCAGTTCATTTAAAATATGAAAATATATCACAAGTATAGCAAAGTGCTTAGTTTCAAAATATACTCTCATTACGAAAAAATAAAGTTACGGAAACCATTTGGAGTTAAAGGTTATGGTCTACGTAACGGTTCACGAATATTATTAGCTATTAATGATAAGAAATGGCAGCGTTTAGTCACCTAATTAAAGCTATTTTATCTCTACACGAGGCAAGTGGGAGCGTTTGTAGCTTTGGGATGTGTTAGAATAAACGTTTATGTGATTTCCTTTTAACTACTTCCTTACCTTGTTATAAGTTATAGAAAAAATTAGAAGCATCCCTTCTGACAGGATTGAAAGTTTTCCTTCATGCAGTCGAAGATTTATCCTTTAAAATATCTTTTGAAGTTTGTTGAAATTAAATGAGAATTTAATATAATAAATAATAATAAACACTTTTCACAAAAAGAAGGTAGAGTAATACCTTCTTCTTCTATAATTTACTGCAAATAATTTTAAAATAGACTTGAAAAATTCTCACGTTTTTATTCCAGTTATGAATGACATTATTCAACCTTTTCCCTAAAAACTACGTGATTATTTCAGAAAAATACAAACTAAACGCTCTCTTCACCTTGAGCATTAAACCGGTGGGTCGTGGAAGGGTAAATTGGACTTGGCGAGACCCATATTTCGGGTAAATGTAGCCCGTTATTGGGTCTGGAAATTTGTAAAATAAAGCTGATTCACCGCTCACGCCAAATTTTTTACTATTTTAGAAAAAGCCCGGTGAAGTTGTAAAAACCGCGAGGTTGGCAACACATTAGTCATTCAAAAAAAAACTATTTATGAATTGTGTACGTGGCATTCATTGTTTTAGTGTTTTATGTCGCTATAGTTGTTTGCCTTCTACTTCGTAAGCGTGGAATACTTATAATTTTAACGAGCCATTTTAGTCCTTTTGTGGGTATTTTTGTTAGAAAAAAATGATCCTTAGATTGAATTTAGGGATTTAATTGCATCAAAGTTAGTAAGTTTTTTTTATTTGGTTATCGACTCTTTAAAACAAATTACATTTCAATAATGAAATTGTCTGGAAAATTTTAGAGTTTATCTAGATAATTTTGTTCTCGCATGACGATGATGACAAGTTGAGTCTTGTCAGCGTAACAAACAGGCAGACTTTCGCGCTTACAATGTTAAGTATGGATTTCATTTCTCTTATGTTTAGTTTACTTTTTATCTTTAGCCAACCTCGTGAACTTTGTTCACTTGACACTCAATATTATATGGTCCATCCTAAAAGAGGACTTTGCGTAAATATATTTATGTATATGACCTCTGTTCCTCTACATTCTCGATTTTTAGTTATTTGCTCACTGTATACTGGGTGTTGGCCCACACTCGCTAGCGAAGACTTATAAATAAAACATTCCTCTAAACATTAAGAACCTACCTGCCAAATGTTGTTACAATCGATTGAGTTGATTCGGTATAAACCGTGAAGATGCAGACAAAATAAAAATTCTAAAAATTCTAGAAATGTGTTCTGAAGTCTATTTTTATTTGACTGTACCCAATACTTATAACATTATTAAAATAATTAATGTTATTAGTTTGGTTATTTTGTGTGTATGTGTTATTTGTTTTTGTCTGTGTCTGCCTGTGGCATCATAACTTTTGAATAGATGGACCGATTTCGATGCGACGAATATGTTTTATTTGAAAGCTGAAGTGATCGACATGATTCTTGATATTTAGATTTTGTCGGATGTTTATTGAAAATTCTGACTTTAAGGTTATACCTTTATTATACAGAACTCACTTTTCGACTGATTTATTGCAAGGCGACGACTTTTTTTCCCAAGAAGTAGAACTTAGGAAAATTTTAATGCTGGTTGCACACAAAGGATCCAAGAAAACTTCATTTTAATTTTTCCCATGCAATCTGAACGGGTGGAACAAAGTTCACCAGAATAGCTAGTGCGTAATAAAAACAAAAAAACAGTAACACAATTTCGCCTTAGAACTAAAAATGTCGTGTAACAAAATCTTTACCAGGAGAAAAACGTTAAGGTTCAATGAAATATCGTTATTATGGCTTTAACGTGTATTGTAATATTGCTGAAGATAACAAGGTAGTAAAAATTGAGGATAAGTTTCATAAATTCTTATATAAACAATATGAAACGTATAATACAAATGTTATATTTTACATGCTTTAGTAAATATTTTAACCTAATCAGTAAATCGTGAGTAAGTCAGTAAGTATCTTCACGCCCATATCCCCGAAATGGTAGGCAGAAGCACAACCAGGGCACTCGCGACTACCACGATGTGATAGGTGGAAAGCCTATCGCTAACCAGGAACATATCCAATCCCGAGGATCATTTTTGTTATTAGAAAATTGGAAAACCCATGTTTTCTTTTTGTTGCCCGACCCAAAAAGTGGAACCCAGGACCTTATGAAGTCAAGTTTAACACCTGAACTGCTAGACCATAGAATAAGGATCCCTTTGAGGACCAACATTTGGTAATTCTTTATATTCGTTTTCTTTCTCTTCTTATCTTAAAATGAATCCTAATTTTATGAGTGCAAATTAAACATTCTAAGAAAAATATGTGTATAAATTATGTTTCATATAACTATATATCTGTCATACACAAAAGAGCACAAATGTTATTTGTAAATCATAACAACGATTTTTTTCATTAAAAATAATGGATATTAAAATTTATGCACTTCACTGCAACTGAAATTTTTAGTTATATGCATCTGCCCCCTTGATTTGAGAAGCAACAGAATATTTAAAATTAGATTAACTTTCACTTAAATGAAGTTGTAAATACTACAGTTATGTTCAAATGAATTCACAAGCACATAGTTTTCGTTATCTCGTAAAGTTTGGTCGAAACGAGACCATAAAGTGGCGAAACTGCGTTAACATAATTGACTATATCTCATTTAATACTTGCCACATAAACATAAAATGTTACCCATAACTATATACCAACACGTGATAAAACTTTCATTGGGATGAAAGGTTTTTGTAATTTAAGAACTTATTTTGATTGAATTTAAGTTACCTAATTATTTAATAACTTCAGCGTGGTAAAACTACAATAACTAAGCTCAGTAAAACTATAATAACTGAGCTCAGTGAAACTATAATAACTGAGCTCAGTAAAACTATAATAACTGAGCTCAGTAAAACTGCAGAAACCGACTCCAACATTACATAACGTGACACGTAACGATTTGATAATTATTTTTTGAAAACACAGCAAATCATTCCGAAATGGTCTCTAGTAGGCCGATTATAAAATTAAAGTGGGACCATCTCGGAATCTTGAACTATCTTCTTAAATAAGAACCATCAAAATTGGTTGCATTGATACTCAAACTTATTTTTTGAACGTTTGTAATCGCTTAACAAACGTACAAAAAATGTACAGTACTGTTGAAAACATCCTTTTTTTGGATCCGGTTATAAAACGACTTCATTGCCGTGTTGTTTGTAAACACTAAAGATATGTAGCTATCGAAACGTTACTTTTAAATAACGGCTGCCTATCCTAACCCGTCGTTAGCACCCGCGAGTGACTTCACATCGGCCGCAAACGTGCCCACCAAATTTAGATTAGAGATCCGGATCTAAAAACTTTGGGAAACTCAAGCCCAACAAGAAACTCCCAACCCTAGCATAAACTCTCAAGACACTACACTACACCGTCGCTGCCAGTCTCAATGACGAAGATCTGTCTTGCGCCCGGCGGCTAACGCCCAGCGACGTGCCACTACTCCTCTATCCGGTCCACCCAGTAACCAGAACGCAGCACCAAGTCGAGGTACGGTCTCCCGGGAGACAGCCCATGTTGCTGTCGTTGTAGGAAAACATTCCAATCCATCTAAATAATTATGTCTCGGCTGAGTACTCTGTTTGGCTCATAAAGCCCGGTAAAGTTGTAAAAACCGCGAGGTTGGCGACATATTAGTAAAAGAAAACAAAGTTAAAAAGAAATTTCACAATTTCTGGATCATGGTCATTAAAATTACCTTTAAAATCAATTTAGTAATAGCCTAGTAATTTATAAACATATAAAAATATATCGATGAATTGATAACCTCCACTTTTTAGAATCAATCAAAAAAGTATTTAATTTCACAACTTTACGAAATTAAATTTGGATCTACGTGTTTCAAAAACTAATAAGAATTTCGCTGCCTCTATAAAAAGTGAAGCCTAACTCGGATGAATGAGCACCACCATCCATCAACGTCAGAGCTGAAGTGACACGGACACATGAATTATAGGACTTAATTCTTAATATACATGCTAGGTAATCGAATCTGACTAGGTATTAAACTGTCGATTTGAAAAGCTAACTTTTTAAGTATAAAATTGTAAACTTGTGTTGTTGGATGTTCTTTTTTATTTAATTACAAGGCATTTGTAAACTTATTGGCTACACTACCCCTAAAACAAGAACTTTGACGGCAGGAATAGCTGATATAGTGAAAGAAAGGAAGAAAGAAAATTATTTAATTTAATTTGCACATATAATAATTAATATATGTGTAAATTGATGTTGAAAAATATTTAAGTATATTAACACAAATTCTACCATATTTTGGTGTGCAAATATTTAAATATTTATAAAAAAAAAATGTTTAATTAAATGTGTTTTAACTTTTAAGCCAATAAGTTTAATTATTCATTACCAAAACATTTAAAAACTCTAATTAAATTTAACCCTGTCTACCGTAAACTACGGAAACTTTGGAAATGGTGCCAACACTAGCCAGACAGGAGAAGAAACGGCGAAACAAGCTCCTCGGCTATCAGGAATTTGGTTGTATAGACGAATGGACATGCAGTAAACATTATGTAAATTTAAAGTTTTTGGCTCGGCACATGACGTCAAGATGGAGGAACCAACATTTTTTTATTAAAAAACATGTTTATGATAAGGTACTAAATTTTTGAGCAAAGGCAGCAAATAGTAGAATTTAGGTAGATTTTTTTATGCATGTCTTGTTTAAATCTAAGATTTGGTCCCTTCATCTTCGCGGTTACGAAATAGCGAAAAAAATTCTTTATGCGTAACCAGTTACGAAAATCTAGTTACATACGTGGACGAACTGCCATTATTTTTTAACAGCCTTCATTTTGGTAATTCCACGTAAACCGGGATACTGACAGACACAGACACAGAATTTAATAAGCCTAACTTACCTACGCTTCCAACTCGTACCACCGCTACCAGACCAAGAAAAAAAATTAAACTGTTACGTGTTAGTCTTTTCGCCACATGAGCTACATGGCTTCCACGAAACCAGTAAACTTAAGGCTTATTATACATCTTTCTGCAAAGCCCGGTTAAGTTGTGAAAACCGCGAGTTTAGTCATTCCAAAAAAAAAACATAATTTATTTCCGAGAAGTAACGCCTATTTTAACCCTAGATTACTAAACTATCCCATGAGTAACGTTTTTACTAACCATTAGTAAAAAGTATGACGTTGAAATGAAACAACATTATGCAAGATGATCAAAAGTTTACCTATTTTAGAAGTTATATTACCATTTTTTGGGATTAAAAGATCTCATTAAAATAAAAATAAAATTATTTATTTATTCTACACAGTTGGGACACATGTTCATGTTATGCGTCCTATATATGGCTCTTTTGCATTCTATGCAAAAGTTCTTTGTCATTTTTCTTGATTTAGGTGGGCAAAAGGCACATATTTTTCTTGAATTTGATTTTTCAAACATAATACACAAATATAATATTAATGCAAATAAATGATAAAGTCAAGTAAACTTACCATCGGCTCCACAGTGACGTAAACAGTAAATATTCGTAAATTTGGCGACACCTATACTGTATCTCAATGCCCAAAAGACACCTCTACTGTATCTCAATGCCCAAAAGACTCATGACCACAATGACAGCACTTGGCACACTGTCTGAACATATGAGGACTGGGGAACTAGGAGGCGCCGGAACGACGCAAATATGTTTTTTTCCAGGAATCGTTGTTTCGCCGTCGTAATTTTTCCGATAGTTTAATATTCTAGGGTTAATAAATAAAAATTAGCCAAATAATAAACTAATATTATATGAGTTGCAAAGTTGCCGGACTCCTTTTCAGAATAGTCCATCTGTCTTCCTGCCAGGCAGCTCGTAAAACGAGAGCATAAACTTAACCCCACTAACACCATGTCATTTAACTAGGGTTTTGCAGCGACTCACTCCGATTGGTACATCCGCCTTACCTATTTCTGCATAACGTCAGTGTTTGCCGTTGACTTAATCCGGCTCGGAGGAAAAGATTTTGGTGGCATAGCACCAATAAGACCTTTATGACCAGGGATTACGCATGCTTGTTTGCTTTCCAATATCATAAAAAAAATTATTTAAAAATATCTAAAGCGCACAAAAATATGGAATTAAAGAAAATAATTAAAGTTTTAATGAGTAAGGCTCAAAACAGAACATTATCGGAATTGCTTAGAAGAGGCTTTCGAGAAAGAAGCAACTTGTTAAAGAAAGGATTATTAAGAATAAAATGTTATTCGTAAAATAGGCAGTAGAATTAAAGCAAACATAATACGACAACCACACAATGTTATGTTTAATTTAAAGCAAAATTCCAAATTCATCGGTCCTTCGTCATCTAACTCGAAGTTTTTAGTCAAAAGCCATTTCAATGTAATTGCCGATTTACTCTCCACTATCTCCAAACCTAATAAGCCTCTTTTTATCGAAGAAAAGAATAGATTAAACCTTCGTTTACGCTTCGATTTCCACCCACGCACTAAAGACGTGTAATGTCATTGATGATAACATATTGCAGTTGACGTCCATTTCAAAAAGGTCTGAATTAGACTTTTTATGTGAAATATCTTGGAGCACTGTAATTGTTTAAGAAAGGTCATAGCATACTGGTCTTTTGTATGCTGTTAAAGTACCGTGTTCTGTGTACGAAGACAAGTATGATGTGAACCTTCTTATGTTTTAGGAACTCACGCCTAGTTGACTTCTCCTTCAACAAGCAAGCAGCTCTTTTTTGTGATAAGGCAGTAAACAAATACTTTGCCCTTCTGATGGTAATACATAACCGCGGCCTATAGTCGCCGTAGACATTAATTTTATATATACAAAATGAATCTCTACTATCGCGTGTTCATGGCATTACGCCTGGACTGGAATTATTTTATTGTTGTGTAAGTATGTTGTCGGAAGAAGGTTATGATGAAGAGAAAAACCGGGAAAATGTTAATTTCCCACTTTTTTGCAAAGTTGGAAATTGACATTTTTTAAAAGTGAAAACTTATTTAGCGGTATTTTGCACTTTTTTTGGAATTGGTAAAAACTTCTAAACTCACGTCAGGGAGCTTGCGCGAATGTAAGTGTTGTCATGTTTGTGTACAATAGCGTAATAAATAAATATTGTATTCTACCACATAAATGATAATACTTTCATACTGATGATTTAATAATTCGAGCAAAATTATTCCCTAACCATTCCAGAATATCAAATGTCCACAACGTTAATCTTCAAGTTTTCACTTCTGCCCGCTCTCCCGGAGTGCAACCTGTCGTTTTCTTTTTCTAAACTAACTGTTAGTAGCTGTAAATGTCAAGCGATGCCAAGTTCTCCGGGATAGCAAGTAAATAAAAAATATTGTATTGTGGGTGTTAGTAAACGATACTAATAAATAGAAATACTTTAATACGTACTAAAATGAAATAAACGAACACTCTGGCCCACAAATGCAGATATCAAAATATTCGTCTCATAAATACCCGTGCTCTTCGGTCCTCGAGGGTCCTCCGAGCCTCGCGGTTGGTAGGTAAGGTACCGTACAAGCTAACCATCGACCGACAAGGTAGTCTAAATAATTTTAAATTTAAATTAGTCTGTTTCCTTTAATGAGGGTTTTAAATATTTACTCGTCCAAAAAACCTAAATTGTGTTTGTCCGGGCTCCTTTGCAGTATAGACCATCTGTCTTCCTGCCAGGCAGCTTATAAAAGGGGAGCACAGGATTACCGTTACTAACACTGTGACATCTTACTAGGTGGTAAAGTTTGGCAGCGACTCGTCGGATTGGTACCACCGCCTTACCTATTTCTGATGTCATAACGTCCGATGCTTGCCGTTGACCTGTTCCGGTTTGGAGGGTTATGTAGCTGGTACACTTACTTTTGCTCGAGGCTTAGGTAACTTTAGTGTCTCTAGGCGGGGTGAATGTCTTACGGTCAGGAAATCTGTCTGTTTAATTGCCTTCCATTTTCAAAAAAAAAAAGTTAAATAAGCAAATAGTTTGCAGAAATAACGCCTGTGTAATAAAAAGATAATGACATGCCTTATAATATCCAAGTTTCTATTTAAAAATGAAGTAACTGTTCCATCAGATTATTCTCAGAAGTAAATACCTTTCTTTTGTCAGAGCAAGTAAACAAAATTTATAGCTAATATTTACAAAGTAAATGTTTCTATTGCGGCAATATAAGATCAGTATAGAAACAGCCTTCAGCAATTTAGACTTGATAGAGTTGGCATTATTGATACTGTCACCCTCAAGGTTACATTATAAGCTTGAATGGAAACCGAATTCTGATAAGATGGTACGATAACATTACGTCTCTCTAGTCTAATCTTCTGAATTAATAGTCTCTACTTTTGTTTCATGCGTAGGTGTTTAGTCATGGCGTTTAAGTATTTTTATCGACGGGAAAAGTGTAACTTTATAAGTATGATGTGCTTTTGTGTATCTGTGGAGTCATAATTTTTGAAAGGATAGACCGATTTCGATGCAAATTTTTGTTTTGAAAGCTGTTACGATATAGATAGTTACATATCAGTTGTTTAAGCGCCTAAAAACTAGAGGTCACTCCGATGCACATTTCTTCCAAATATGGTGTCATCGGTACCCAATGACAGAAATTAATCGCGTCATCAGGAGCCAATCGCGTGGCTGCAATATATTTCATCGGTTTTTATTTTTATTTTTTGTTTAACCTACGCAAATGTGGTTTAATACGCACTTTGTACATCGCAAATACAATTTTTATAGAAGATCGACTTTTATTCCAAAATACGCAAAAGAAATTTGGTCACGCAACATCAGTTTTGTTAGAGGTTATTGAATTTCAGTTTTAGGATTTTTCATTCATGATTTTTTTATTGAATTTGCTTGTGACTTGTATTTAATAAAATGAAATAATTTCAATTCACTTATATCGACTTTCTTTAATTTTACTTTCCTAAACTCCATTTTTATTCGTCTTTGACTATGTCGCATAAATCGGACTACAAAAATTTTCCGTTTTGTAGATAATGATAATTGTTGCATATTCTTGGAAAAATTATGCAAATTGAACCTAACCCAAAATAAGCAAACTACTTTTATGTTTGTATTTTGCGATTAAGCAAACAACACTGATTAATTGAACCAAATAAATACACACTTAAATAAAATTAATAAATGCATCCAGACCCAGTAATACAGGCAGATGTTCATCACGCAAATGATAATCTGTTTTTCGTCGGGAATCGAACTGGATCCTTGCGGTTGATGACGTACGGCGTGTACGCTATCTTCTTAACCAACTAGGACTATGCTATTCTAGTTGCTTCAAGTTTAAGCGATTCTACAACACAGTACCACTTACCTCCGTCCTGGTGAGGCGGAAAGCAAATTTCTTAGCAGTGCGCGGTAAGACGGTTACGGGTGGAAGCAATCGGGATTTATGGTGGAAAAGAAAAAAATAAAAGATATTTGGTTCATCCATTTCTACAAACTCTAAGTGGGACTAAAAGACTAAACTATAAACTATTATTATACAAACAAAATAAAAGCTGCCGTTACCCCTGCCGTCCACTCTAAAGAGTGTTGCGAAGTGAAAATCGCTCGTTAGCGAGGCTGAAAAGTGTTTTTGGTTTCAAAGGATTTTGAACAGGCGAACACAATTCGAGATCCGCTTCAATAACTACCGCAACGGTGCGTGGTGACGCGTTTTGTTCAGCTAAAAACGTCAACACTTGCTTTACTTTTTTTAAAAATCCAAACATAGAATTTCAAATATAGAAATGATAGGAGTATTTGGGACTACAACCAAATGAATGTACTTAGATATGGTCACGTTACTAAGCATTGACTAGTCAAGCGCATCGTAAAATAGACAGATGAACCATATTCTTTTAAAGAGCCTGAGACTATTCCGGGGAATATGTCCTGTAGGTCATTATATGTCCTAGGCGACCAGGAAAACTTCTTTCACTTGGCACTCGGCACTCTCGACCTACCCTGCTGGTAGCTTAGCATGAAGTGTAGGTATGTATTTGTTAACTTTTCTACTACCCCTTTTTTGTCGTCTGCAAACAGACTTAATATCACTACATAGTATTAAACAAAGTAGAGGAAGCGCCTTTGTCACTATGTCATTTGTGTGCTTAAATCTTTAAAACTACGCAACGGATTTTGATGCGGTTTTTTTATAGATAAAATGATTGAAGAGGAAGGTTTTTATGTTTATTATAAACTCGTGCAAAGCCGGGGCAGACCACTAGTAGATTGACAGATAAATACAATAGTACCCAAAAATGCTTATGCTGTATGACCAGACTAACATTTGAACTAGGTACCCCTATTTAAACGGAATGTTCAAGACGACGGAAATTTTACGACTCCACAGATGTCAGGAGTAACGCTTATGGTCCAGAGCGCCATTAGAGACACATGGTGCCTTTCATTTAATTTTGTATATTAAACTACATTGACTTTTTTAATCGTAATTAGAATATTATTTTTTAATTTTGTATACAACATAATCATAAAGTTATAAATTTAACATCCCTTTCGAACTAAAAAACCATTTGTTTAAGAGATATAATACCACAGACAGGCACACACATAAACAGACACGTCAGTTATAAATATCCCTGGACAAGTTACACAAATTGAATCTAACCCCAAAGTAAGCAAATTATATGCTTGTGTTATGGGTGTTAGTCAACGATACTATTACATAGAAATACTTAAATAGATACCAGAATAAATTTAATAAGCACCCAGACCCGGAAATGCAGATATCTAAATGTTCATCACACAAATGCCTGCCCCCGTTGGGAATCGAACCCAAGCCTCGCGGTTCGTCGATGCAGTTAGGCGAGTACGCTAGTCACTAGACTAACGAGGCGGTATAACTTAACATTCTTCTTATTTCTTCGAGAGCTAATAAGCAATAAAACAAGCAAACGAGAAGTAATAATCTAAGCAATGTTTTTAAATGATTCCAATAGGAGGTTGTCAATTCAAATTTTTGGTTTTTTGTTTTTTTTTGTTAAGCATTTGCAGAATAGACCATGTGCCATACTGCCAGGCACCTCATAGACGGCGAGAATAGGCTTACTGTCACTATCGCAGCGACTTGCCCGGGTTGGTAACACTACCTTATCTATCGCTACCGCCATAACATCGGCGCTTGACGTAGACAGTTGATGTTGAAAATAATAAAGTAACCGGTAAACTTACTTTTCCTCGAGACCTAACATCCCAGCCTCAGATTATCAACGCACCTTTACCGCCTTTGTTGTCTCTAGGTGGCGTGAATATCTTACTATCAGGAAATCCGTCTACTTGTTTGTCTTTCAATATCATAAATAAACACGGCCAGATATGTTTGTACATCTAGCTGATGGTATATGAGTTATCATTTTTAGTGCAAACATGTTGATGTAACTCGACGGTATCAACTGAAATCGTGGCCAAAGTTAAATGGCAGAATTTTTAACTTTTACTCCGCCATAATTTCGTTAAGAGGTACCTAGGTAGAGTTACATTCTCGATTATTTAAAGGTAGTATGTGTTAGGTCTCCAACCAGTTACTTATCCAAAACTTATACTGTTGTTTTATTAGAAAACAAAATGGTTACAACCGATTTCTTCAGCATAGAGTAGATTCTCATAGTTTATTATACTCCACTAATTATAAAATGGACTGTGATTGAATTCCGGTCTTTATCTTTAAGCATGTCAATTAGTTTCGAAGTTTAGCCGTAAAAGTGTAACAGATAGAAAAACAGGCAGAATTATGCATTTTTATTATTAGTATTGTTTAAAAAATCACATTTTGAAAGATTTGAACTTGATATTATAATCAACCCCACGCACTGAACCCCTAAATCAACCGGCTACAATAGTGTCCGGGTAGGGATCCACCACCTTAATTTTCTCGCCTTCGTCAGTTACAGTGGCTGTTGGAACGCTTTCGCACACATCCACCGCCCCGATAGTGCAGGATCTCAAAACTCCGTTCCATCCAACCCTACTCAAAATGTGGTCTGTCATTGTATAAAATGTTGGGCGTAGACACGTCACGTACCACTTTGAGGTCTCAGTGGAAATAAAATGAAACGCCACCCCGTACCTGTTGCAATCCCATGACGGGGCGGGCAAGATAACAACACCCGTTCTCCTGATCCACAGGACTTACAGCTAAGTGGGTCCAGCGATTCGACCTGCTGCTCGTGTCCCCTCTTCGACAAAGAAAAGAAAGGTTGGGATGAAAACTGCCAACTTGTAGAACTAGTTACACATCTCACGAATCACTCTGTCGGTAAAAAACTAAAAAAAAAAAAATAAATAAATATCCATGGACAAGCTACACAAATTGAATCTAACCCCAAAGTAAGCAAACTATGTGCTTGTGTTATGGATATTAGTCAACGCTTCCAATACATAGAAATACTTAAACAGATACTAGAATAAATTTAACAAAACACCCAGAGCCAGAAATACAGTCATCTAAATGTTCATCAACAAATGCCTGCCCCCGTCGGGAATCGAACCCGAGCCTCGCAGTTCATCGGTGTAGTATGGCATGTACACTAGCCACACGACCAACGACAACATAATATGACATAATGGTATGAAACTTTTTAATTTTTTTTAGTTTATCGTATACGAGCACATAAATACGGCCAGAGCACTTCATTTTATAATGTCTAATCATATTTATCTAATAGAAACTCCTCTACATTTATGTCAAATATATCCTCTGTTTTCAATTTAGATAGAATTCCTTTGTGAGCTGGCTGCAGGTCGCTCGCAACAGGCTTCAGTTTTATACAGAGCACGATATGTCAGAGGGAATACTTCTGTTCAATTTGAAATCATACATTTTACTGTTTAGAAACTACAGATAAAGCCTTTTTTAAGGTAATTTTTAAATGTTTGCTATTGTTTCAATAAATGTTGATTCAAAATGCAAAAAATCGACTTTAAATCAACAGACAGAGTAAATATCTAACGGTCAAAAATAGTGACATTAGATGAACATTAGAAACATAATGATAGTAAAACTCAGAAACCACTGAACCAATTACAATAAAATTTACATAGGACCTTATAGATACTCTGTGTAATCTATAAATCACTTGTTGTTCGTAGTCGCGCAAAAACTCGAAAAAAGCTGAACTGAGGTAGAGGCGATGCAAAACGCACTACACGGTGGTGATGGTTGACTTCAACGCAAAGCTAGGTATGAGAGAGAGTGATGAGCTGAAAGTGGGGTCATTTGGTGTTGGTAGGCGTAATACGAGGGGCAGCGGTTGGCTAAATTTCTGGAGAAGGAAGGACTCTTTATGATGAATTCCTTTTTCAGAAAAAAGCCACATCGTAAATGGACCTGAATTAGCCCAAATGGGTCTTCAAAAAATGAGATAGACTTCATTTTGTCTACCAGACGCCACATATTTAATGATTTCTCTGTGATCAATAGGCTGAATACCGGTAGTGATCATCGGATGGTAAGAGGCACATTGAATGTCAACATAAGGTTTGAACGGTCGCTGTTAATGAAGTCTACGCTCCGTCCAACTCCAAGTCAATGCCAAAATCCCGATAACTTTCAACTCGAACTTTAAAATTGCTCCGAATGCCTGGCAGAATGTGAATCAACGGACGATTTAAACAATGGGTTTGTGCAAGCTGTCCAAGAGGCCGGGTCGAAATTCTTTAAGACCCGAAGCAAGAAAAGAACTGGAAAGCTCTCAGACCTTACTCTCCAACTCATAAGCAAACGGAATGAAATGCGGTCGCAGTCTTCGGTTGACATGCATAAGTATAGGGAGCTAAACAGGCAAGTCTTCTTGGAGACTTGTCTGTTTAGCTTGTTTTCTTGCGTTACGGACAGACCTGCGCACCTTTGAAGATTATTCTCAAATTAAAGAGGCAATCGAGTGCAATAAGGGCCCCAAGGGGTTCGTTGGAGATTTGTCTGTTGGCCAGACTCAATTGATAAAAATGAAGACCGAAAATGGCACCGTCATTTCATCTCAGGCTAAGATTGTGAGAGAGGTTGAGAAGTTTTATAGGCAGCTGTTCAATTCAACACGACCCGTTGTTAGTTTGGCTGAAGACCAAAGAGCCAAACTTACCCGACATTACACTGCACTGAAGACATCTCGGACGTCAGCCTGTACGAAATTCGGATGGCCCTGAAACAACTGAAGAAAAATAAAGCGCGGGGGACAATGGAATTACTGCTGAGCTACCGAGAGCGGGTGGAATGCCTGTACTTAAGGTCCTCTGGAAGCTGTTTAATTCCGTCATTCTCGAAGGCAGTGTTCCAAAAGCGTGGACCAGAGGTGTGGTAGTTTTCTTTTTCAAGAAAGGTGACAAAACCTTATTGAAAAATTATAATAAACCTTATTGAAAAATATGAGCCACGTTTACGAGTTGTTTTCAAGGGTCATCACGAACCGAATATCACACAGGTTGGACGATTTCTATCCTACCGAACAAGTCAGGTTCCGTAAAAGCTTTAGCACTAGACCACATTCATAAGCTGTGCTAGATTATACAGAAGACAGAGGAGTATAATAGATCATTGTATCTAGCGTTTGTGGACTACGAGAAAGACTTCGATTCGGTTGAGATATGGACGGTGCTTCAGTCATTACAGCGGTGCCGCATCGACTATCGATACATCGAAGTTTTGAGGTGTTTGTACGAAAAAGCTACTATGTCGGTCCGATTACCGGATCAGAGCTCGAAACCGATCCAGTTGCAGAAAGGTGTGAGACAGGGAGACGTTATTTCTCGAAAACTGTTAATTGCTGCACTGGAAGATGTCTTCAAGCTTATGGACTGGAAAAGACTCGGCATCAATATCAACGGAGAGTACATCACTCACCTTTGATTCGCAGATGATATTGTGGTCATGGTGAAATCGCTGGAAGACTTGAGCAAGATGCTCGGTGATTTCCATAGAGTTTCTCAACAGGTAAGTTTTAAGATAAACTTGGACAAGACTAAAGTTATGTTCAACGTTTATATTGCATCTATTCACGTTGGGAACTCTGTTCTTGAAGTTGTTGATCAGTATGTATACCTAGGTCAAGTCCTGTTCAGTTAGGTAAATCCAACTTCAAGAAAGTGGTCGATCACCAAATCCAACTTGGATGGGCAGTGTTCGGAAAGTTGAAGGGTATCTTTTTGTCCAAATTACCACAGAACCTAAATTAGAAAGTCTTCGACCAGTGTGTGTTACCGGTGATGACATATGGAACTGAGACTTGACCGTTAAATGTGGGCCTCTTAAATAAGCTTAGAGTCGGTCAGCGTGCAATGGAAAAAGCTATGCTCGGTATTTCTCTGCGAGATATGATCCGTAATTCGGTGATCCGACTGAGAGTAACCAACATAGTCCAGTAATTCAGCAAGCTGAAGTGACAATGGGCAGGCCACATTGCTCGTAGAAGCGACAACCGATGGGGAAGAAAGGTTCTCGAGTGGCGGCCCCGCACCGTAGGACGTAGTTTTGGACGGCCTGCCACCCGGTGGACTGAAGATTTGGTCAAAGTCGCAGAGAGCCGCTGGTTATAAAAGGGTTGGTGACCGTGACTTGTGGCGCTCTTTAGGGGAGGCCTTTTTCCAGCAGTGGAGTGGCTAATGATGGTGATGATGATGATGATTACAAACTTGAAAATAAATTATTTTTGTTTCCAACTTGCAAAGTCAATTCCAACATCGAACCGCATTTATAGAGGCGAACTAGAGGTAATTTTTACTACTGAAATAATTTTCAATTCTCACCGTTTTCAAAAGAAAAATAAAGAAAAACCCTTAAGAGACTGTTCTCAAAAATAAACCATTATCAAGATAAAATATCACATAATTTTACATCAAATTGTACATATTTAGCACTCTCCAGGGAGTAATTTCGCTTTGGAGATCACAAGCTCATTATTCAAAAAGTTAAAACTAAAATCGCATTACGACTCCTATTACTACATATTTCCAACCATGTATTTAACTTTTGACAGCAGTTGAAAGTATATCATTACTATACGAATTAAAGCGGCAGCTATGTTGTCTATATGAATTTTAAAAATGTCAAAAATGTTGGTCTGGGTCCTCTGGGTAAAATAGAGCAACTACTTCCCAGCTAGATAGCTTCTAAGGCCCCGCCTTTACAGGTTTCATATGCCATGAGATTCGAGGCCACTATTGGTAGACTGCTATGCTACAAATTGACCGAGCAACGAACACCACCTTCCCTATTTCTGGTACTACAATGACTCTGTCCTGTTTAGGTCTGGAGGGTTAGGTAGCCGACAGACTTGAACAATAGGCCTAACATCCCTCCCGGTCACAGAACGCACCTTTAACATCTATGGTGTCCATAAGACACGGTTTCCATTATTGCTGTCGTCATAACGTCATGACGTATTCCGGTTTGGAAGGTAAGGTAGCCGGTAAACTTTCTTTTACTCGAGGCCTAATATCCCGGCCTATGGTGGGCAACGCACTATTACCACCTTTGGTGTCTCTAGGCGGCGTTAATTTCTTAAAATCAGGAAATCCGTGTGCTAGGTTTTGAAAAGAAAAGAAAATATATTTATTTGCGGAATATGAGTACTGAAGTTGTTACAAAGTTATTTAAGATTTCCAATATATTCTACCACATTGTGGTGTGCAAATATTTTATTATTTATAAAAGTAATTACGTTAATTATGTACACAGTGTTTTAATGTTTATACTGAAAATGGTTTTATATTTATTACAATTTGAATTATAAATTACTAACAATTTTAAAATGCAAATAAATTTAACCCTTTTTTTGTGGGGAAATCCATCATGGATACTCACCACTTTCGGGGGAAGTGGCGGGTTATGTGAGACTCCTACTCACTAAAACCCCACGGTGTCCACCCCTTCGCCAGGTACCGGGGCTGCGGGAACGCTTTCGCACACATCCGCTGCCCCGGCGGCGCTGGATCTGCCGATCCCCTTCTGGCAGCCCCACTTAAAAGGGGCCGCAATCCGTCGGAAGTAGTGCACAGGGACACAGCGTGCACTACTTCGGGGGTTCCAGTGGCGACAGGCAACCCCGTACCTGCCGCTACCCCATCTCGACCGGGCGGGCTAGATGGAAAGCCCGTCCCCCTTCTCCGCGGGCCGTACTGCCGCCATCCCGCGCGGGCCAAATGGCCCACCACCCAGTGTGCGCTCCTCGTGTCCCCTCTTGAGCAGAGAGGGGTACTGAGGAGGGCCCTCCCTGGTCCGTATTGGTTTCACCGGGGTCCCGGCTCGACCCCAGTTACTCAGCCCCCCCGCCACGACAAGGCTCGGACCCTCGGGGGGAAATAAATTTAACCCTGTCTATCGTAAACTATCACAGTTTCCAAGCCTAGCCAGTCAGGAGAAACGGCGAAACAAACTCCCTGGCAGCCACGACTATATAGGGTATGGTATACTTGTAGTAACACCGTTTCCACACATACCCCGCTTTCTGAAATTGTAATAAATTATTATTATCATTATTACAAACATTTTATTATTTATGCTTGTCTGCAAGAAAATCTTTAACACTATCAATATTTTGTTTTCCCCAACATCAAGTCAAATACCTTCTTTTGAAATCATTTTAATGGCAGTGATTGACAAAAATTGGCTGTTAACTAATTTTGCTAAAGTAGTTGCTCATTTCTAAGACATGAAGTTGTAGCGCCGTCGAAAAAACAAAAAACCGACCAAGCGCGAGTCGGACTCGAGCACGAAGGGTTCCATACTATTAAAAATCTAATCTATTCATTAAAAATTACGTTTTCTTTTTGTTTTATAATATTAAAAAGATTATTTATTTTGAAAGGTAACATACACGTAAGTCGGCAACGCATCTGTGATACTCCTAGTGTTGCGGATGTCCGAATGATGGCGAAGGTGATCACTCTTCAGGTGATCCACTTGCCCCTTTCTGGTACCGGCTAAGACCTTTAGGCCATGCTGCCACGTCTTCTGTATTAACTATTTCTTATACAGTCATTAATCACATGTTTCATCGCATTCAATCAAAGTCGCGTCAGGGTTTTGAGTAAAGCGGTGGTCACATTACACAAGCACATTTTGGGAGATTTGGGACACATTTTGGGACATCTTCATTCACGATGGCGTCAAAACGTCCTTTCATTTTTTAAAGCAACCTTTCCTATTAAGACACGCCAAGACCTATTGACATACTGCCTTTTCAATTCTAATATTTTATTCTACGTATGTGGACTCAATCATTCATCTTCGTTTTAGAATAAGAGTATGAAAAGTACGAAAATCAGACTTCATTTTTTTAATTTATTCTGTCTTCTGAAACTCTCTCACGACATTTATTTCTGAGCTGCCTTTCATGTTTTAAAAGGCGTATAATAATTTTATTTTGGTTGAAAATTGTATTTTACATTTGATTTTTAGCAACCCACACTAACTGGCATCTATGTAGATCAATTACTAGGCTGGCGTTGCTAGGTTTCAACTAATAATAAATTTTTCATCAAAAAAATCGGAGAAACGTTGATGGGGCTACCGTTCCTTAAATATGCAATTAAAATATATTCGGTTATTAATTTCGACTACAAATATTTTTTAGCATCATTTAAAGCTCCAAAGTTTCTGTAATTTTTTGAGGTTTTTTAATAGTACTTCACACTAAAAGTAATCACTCAGAAACCAAAAAGATGAAACTTCCACTTAGGAAACAATATTTCCTAGATTTCTTCTTTATTTTGCTTGATTTGCTATAACCGTGCAAATTTTATTAAATTTCATGGAAATTACACAAGTACATTAAAACTGTAAAGACACTAACGTCTTCCTACTATTTACATGAAATAAAGCATACTAAACTAGAAAAATAACTGTGTGTAAAATATTCCATTTTCACGTCTAAATGGCTGACTTGATGTTTAAAAATTTTGTAGAAGTACAAACTAGACTTCTATCATCTATGAAGGACTAAGACTAATTTTTATTCCAAAATATAACGGATAACGTAAGAAATACCGCCTGTAACAGTTAAATGAAAATATAGACTATTTTATTAAGCAGTCTTGGTACAGTGGTCTTATTGGTAATGACTCAATTAACCTTTGCTCGCCCTTCACCAGCCGCCGTACTTTATGGACAGTTACTTTACTCTTTGAAGCTACCTGGAGGGAAAGCAGATAATCTATTCTACATAGCAGACTGACCCGGGTCTTCTCAATGAGAAACATGAACCGAGAAAAACATTGTAGACTTAAACGTGTAAATGCAACATCCATGTTTAAAATACATTGTTTTTGTACTTATCATTTCCTTATTAAAATTAACACACGTGCAGTTTTGATATTTAGATCGATTTAAAATATCAGAACTCGTTAAAAGAAGGTGCTTTTACCTTAATTGACAACTACGTACAGTTATTTAAGCAATTACTTTAACTCAAAAGCCAACTCCAGTTTAAAGAGTAATATATATATTCAAGGTATAAATTAGGTAGAAAATATTAAACACTTAAAAGTTGCAAAAATTAAGCAGTTACCGGAAAAAGCAACTTTTTGAATCGTCAAGATGGAAGGACCAACTATTTTAGGCGATATTTTTAAAACTGTTTGTGGTTTAGACAAGTCACATTATTTTTATAAAGGTAGAATTTAGGTAGAAAAATATTAATTTTATAAAGCAAATAGTAGAATTTAGGTACAATTTTTTGATGTATGTTTCACTAAAATCTAAGAATTGGTCCCTCCATCTTGACGTTCGCTATTTTTTGTGATAACTCATAACGTGTGTATCTCTTATGTCCCAAATGTTTAATTTATTCTGTAATTTTAAAAGCTTCTCTTCACGAAATCGTCTCCGTCGCCCGGTCCCATGCATCGTATTTTGTGATAGTCATTTTCTGTATTTTTCAGACAAAATTTAACATTACCTACTCAAAACGTTGACAATCTTATCTTCTTACGTCAGTGTAACTCTGTTTTAGATATAAAGATTATCGTGTTTACAATTACATATAATGCACTTTTTTCACTAAACAATTCAGTTGTTCAGTTTTTTACTTTAAGATTTAGTTTAAGATTGGAGTGAATGTTACAAAGCGCCCTAGTCCTTTTAAATAGTCCCGCCAAATAGGAAGAAAATACGTTTTGTGTTGCCATAACATACGTGCTAAACCCTCGTAAACAAAGTGTTGACATGGTTACACCGCGTTTAATAATAACGTTATCAATATGAAGTTGGTATTTAATTACTTAGTAACAAGTATAGCTGTAAGCTCGGATAATACTTGGATTAAGCGATTTTTATTAATATAAGACGGTTTGAGTGCAGCCAATAGTGACATTGATGCAGAAATATACAAATCATTAGGCTCTCATATACCTTTTTTTAATGAAAATGAAAATACAATTAAAATTATTTATTTGCGGAATATGTGTATTAAAAATTTGTTACAAAGACATTTAAGAATACTACATATTATTATACCACATTGTGGTATGCAAATATTTAATTAAATTTAAAAAAGTTACATATTTATACTCATTTTAACATTTGAATCGCAGCACTTATTTATATTTTGAAAATACATATTTTATTTATTTATAAACATAAGTTTCATAATACATTATAAATAAATAAAAAGGTAGATTAATTTTAGTCCTATCTATCGTACACTACAACCGCTTCCAAACCTAGCCAGTCAGGAAAAGAAACGGCGAAACAAACTCCTCGACAACCATGATTTCATTACTTAATTTAGGTTTAAATTTATTAAAAAATATATATTTTATCTATTTATGCTTGTCAGCAAGAAAATATTTTACACTATAATATTATTTCTTCCCTAATAGCAAATCAAATACTTCCTTCCGAAATCTTTTTACTGGAAGTGATTTTAGACTATCAGGAATTTATTATATTTATTTCAGAGATATGTGCTAAAACAGAGATAATATATTACCTAACTAGATTTTTATTGCAAGCCCATTCCGGTGTCATTGTCTTAGATTTATTTAATGACTTTATTATACTGTACATAGCTACTACTACTAGCGTATACATACTCGCTATACCTATATGCTCATATTTAACGTAATCTATGTACTCGTATATTAAATGAATTCACATTTGGTATGGTCGCTGCATCAAGCGTAACGAATAGACCGATTCCACTGTTTTTTTGTTATATTGGTTATTGTAAGGAGAATGTTTTAATAAAGAGGGAAACAGCGATAATTGCAAGGAAAATGGGATATATACATATTTTACTCGCCTCTAGGTGGCATATGTTGGACAGCTTAAATAATTTTGTAACAACTTCAAAACGCATATTCCGCAAATAAATATATTTTCTTTCTTTTCTTTCTTTCTTTAAATAGCTTTTAGTAGCTGTTAATAAATAATTGAATATCAAGAGATACGAAGTTCGCTTGGCCGTCTAATAATTTTATCAAATCATGAAATTACCTTTTAAGTGAGACACCGTCGTATATTTTTTTATATAAAAGTTAAGCGAGCAAGCGAACTGCTCTTTTGATAATAATAAATAACCGTGCCCTACATACACCATAGATGTTATAGGTGCATCGTTGTTCGTTGTTGTGGCAGGATTAGGTATGGCGGTGGAACCCGGGCAAGTTCCGGTACAGCGTTCTTCCACTAGTGGTCTACTTAATTATGACCTAACGTAACCAGTACTTGCCTCTTACCAGTGATCTAGGCTATTCAATATATATCAGAAAAGAAAACTGATATATTTGAAAACACGATTAATATTATGTTTGGATGTATAATTTATGAGGTTAATTTACAAACTATTTATAAGCTATTGCATAGCTTCTATCGCGGGCCTAGAGCATGGAGACCGCATCCAGCAGCAAAACTTTTAATAACTTTTTGATCACGCTTGTCTCTTTAGTTCAGCAATTCGCCTCTAGGTGGCAATGGTTGTATCGGCGTCACTTGCGCATGTGTAATCCTTCTCTTCGCCCCGCAATCTGGTGACTCATACCTGAATATGTAATAGCTTAACCGAGGCAGTTTCCGAGTGCAACACGTCTTTTTTATAAATATGTTCAAAGTACTTAATATAAAATAAAAAATCTACAAAACCTACATATTATAAAGTACTATATCGTTCCTGTTAGCTTTTAAACTACATAATCCGTATCGCAATTAGGCCATCTGTTCAAAAGTTACACTCACACACCCACACAGAGAGACACGTCAAACTTGTGACTCTATAGTATTCCGTCGGAGGTTGAAAACGGCTACAGTTTTGGATTTAAATAATGTTATAAAAATTTGTAGTTTGCTCATATTATTTTGCAAAATATCGGCAAATAATGTTTTAAAACTTTGTTCTATGTTGGATTCGTAGTGGAGACAAATGTAACGACGCAGACTGATAATTTCGAACCAAATGTGTAAAGTTTGACAGACTTCGGAGGTGAAATGGTTCCCTGATGGAAATGATTGAATTTCCAGACCGCAACCCCGCGTCAACGGCTTCATACAAATTGTAACATGAATAAACGGTTGGAATAAGTTGTAATGAGATTGTTCCGGGGAATAGTACGTTCTGTCTGGTTTTTTGGTGCCCTACGGAAGCCATAAACTGCTAAATAAAATCACTTACATAATATACTGCGTCGGTTTATTGTTTTCTTTGCCAAATTCACTTCGATTTCACTTACACTTTATTAGTTTTTAAAGTTGCACTTTTAATTATCGTTCACCGATTCCCGAAACAAGTTGAGAGAGAGATGAATTAAAACTTTTTTTAACGTAATAAATTGTACATGTATGACGATAGCAAACAGTGTCTAGCTATAATCACCGGTTTGAGAAATTTAATGATTGATTCAAACATATTCTCTCCCTCTTTTTCCCCGTGACGGTCTAGGCTTCTTTACAGAATAGACCATCCGCCTTTCTGTCACGCAGCTCGTAAAAGGCGAGCATACGCTTACCATCACTAGCACCGTAGAGTTTCATAGCGACTCTTCCGGATTGGTACCACCTCCTTATTCATTCCTGCCACCATAACATCAGTGCTTGCCGTTGAGTTGTTCTGAGAGGATAGAGTAGCCGGTAAACTTAATTGTTCTCGAGGCCTTATATTCCGAAGCTCAGGTTGGTTTTCAAGAAAATAATTCGATGTAATTTTAGACTTATAATATTTAAATGGAAAAACTTTAAAAAAAATGTAAATCCTCGTAATAAAAAATTGAAATGAAATTTTTTACCTTAAAGATATTTTTACTTCAAAAATATAGATATGAGTATGTCCTAATTTCACAGTAATGCTATCTTCACTAGTTACTTATAAAATCATAATACATATTTTTAAATGGATAAATACTTGTACAGTTTTACTTGTCATTTGTATTTTATTCTTATATAAATGCCTACCGCTTTTGCTTTTTACAGCATCATCACGTTTTAAATTTAAAGTAAAATATTTTTGATTCGTAAAAATAAATTCATTTCACAAGGGGTAGATACAAAAACTTTAAAAACGTAAGACTTCAGATACTGATAGTTGAGCTTTTTGAAATATCAAATATATTCGGAATATAACTGAACTAGGCAATGACGACAATGATGCAGAAAGTGGACAATGACTTATCAACAAACTAAGATTTTTGAAGTAAAAACTTCTAAACTTGCATCAGGACATGTGAGCTAATCGAAAATTCGTAAGTGTGCGCAAGGTGCTTGCGCAAATGTTCGTGTTGTCGTGTTTGTGTACGAGAGCGCAATAATTTAATATAATTTCATAATGATATTCAAAGCAATTCCTGCAAAATTATTTCCTAACCATTCCAAAATGTCAAAAATTCACATAGTTAATATTCAAGTTTTTACTTCAGTCGGCACTCCTGCAGTGCAACCTGTCGTTTTTTATGAAATACAATAGTAATCGATGAAATGAAATGAAATGAAAATTATTTATTTGCGGAACATGTGTGTTAAAAGTTGCTATAAAGATATTTAAGAATACAACGTCATATTCTACCACATTGTGGTGTGCAAATATTTAGTTAAATTTTATAAAGTTACTAGCTGCGCCCCGCGGTTTCACCCGCGTAAGTCCCAATCCCGGGGGAACTCCGGAATAAAAAGTAGCCTATATGTTATTCTGGGTCTTCAGCTACCTACATACCAAATTTCATCGTAATCGGCTTTGTAGTTTTTGCGTGAAAGAGTAACAAACATCCATACATAAAAACTTTCGCATTTATAATATTAATAGGACATATTTCTATAAAAAATTTCATTTTTAATAAACATTTTATTTATTTACGAACATAAGTTTCGTAATTTATTATATATGAATTTAAAGGTAGATTAATTTTTAGTCTTATGTACCGTATACTATCACCGTTTCCAAACCTAGCCAGTCGGGAGAAGAAACGGCGAAACAAACTCCCCGGTAACCATGATTTTATTATTTAAATTAGGTTTAAATTTATTAAATATATATATATATAAATCACGGATTTATTATACCTTGTCGGATAGGTGTTTAAATCAGGCTCCTATTTATGAAATATATATGCATTTTTCATTTATAAAATTTTGAAATACGATTAATTAAAACTAAAATTAATAGTCTTATTTTTATAATCACGACTTTAAAAAAACATATATTAAAAATTTGACTCTCTAAGCGATGACTATAAGTAAAGTCACATAAAATAATTATTGATCTTACATTATTTTATTAATTTCGTTTTAATAACTGATTAAAAAAATATCGATTTTTTCGAACAAAATCGGGAATTTCTTGAAAAGTATTTAAAAAAAAAATAACTCTAAAAGTATTGGTTTTTGGATAGGGTACACCTTACATTATTCGACTGCAAATGATTTATGCTTTTACCCCGTAAACACCTATAACCGGTCAGCCTATTTAGTGCGTCACAAGATTACTGTTATAAACGGACGTCCAAAGAAAGGGAGAAATTATGGGATATATCAACGAAAGTATGCAGAATGCCACATGGTTTCTGTTAAAGACGGACCTACAAAAGAAACCACAGTGCACGAGATATATGCGACAATATACGCGACTCCCTTAGTTACCAGTACGAATGGGCGTACTAAGGTCGTAATATGCACAAAATACATGCGACAATATACAGTGTGCCGCATGAATACCAGCGTAGGCGGACTTCCAAAGCGACCGAGAATTATTGAAAATCGAATATCAGCATACCATTTGTAATCGTAATATCCTTACGGCCAAGATTTTATTATGCAAATAAAGTAACAATATTCGCACTTAGACACATTGAAATCGGACAAGAAGTGTGGGATGCAATAAGTATCGAATATAAAAAGACGCAAGAAGTCGTCCGCGATTTATATATATATATATATAATAAAATATTGCTTTTCTTTAAAATCTTTTACACTATAAGCAAATCTACACTAATAGCAAATCAAATACCTTCTTTCGAAATCTTTTTACTGGAAGTGATTTCGGACTATCAGGAATTTGGTTATATATATACGAATGGACATGCAATATACATTATTTTTATAAATTTTAAGTTTTTGATTAGGCACATGTAGTTTCTTACTATTTCTGAAGTGTGTAATTCTTAGTACTTCAGCATTTGTTTGAAACAAATGATGATGTTTATTTACAAATACACATACAGCCAATATAATATACTAAGCATGGTAAAGGTAAAATTTTGAGTGACTTAAACAGTGGTTTGCATGAATGTAAATGATTAACTCCACACATCGCCCGTATACACTTCTTTTGTACTCTAAACATTCTAATTAAGTCTACAGAATTTCCCCAAATGGGGATCCCATATTGCAAAATCGAAAAAACATATCCACGATAAGCTAAGAGAGACGCATTCAGACCTGCTACTTCTCTTATTCTTCTTAATATATATACAAACTTATCAAAGAAGTAACTAGGAAGTTAGTAAAATCTACGTTATCTATAATAGTATTATTGAAAATAACATCTATTTTTTTTAGTTTCTCTATAATGAGTTTGAAATTCGACTAATTTTGTTTTTGTTAGATTTGATTTAAGATTATTCTAATTTAACTAATCTGCTACTTCGTTTAAAGTTTTAGTTGTTTCTGTGACAAGATCATTTCTGTTTTCGCACAAAAAAATTAATGTTCCTAAAATGCTACCTTGTAGCACACCGCAGTCATTAACGAGATAGTTTGAAGTATAGACTTTTTTTGCGGTTTCCACTTATTTTTGAAATCTCAACACACTGCTTCCTTTTTTCTAAATAGCTTTTAAACCAATCTAATGTTTACCTCTAATGCCATATCTCCCAAGTTTTGTTAACAATATTTTATGTGAAACAAAGTCAAATGCTTTGCTCATATCTAAAAATACAGAAAGTGGATGCTTTCTATTATTTAGACATTCAGTTACCTTTTATATTAAGTCAAAACATGCATATAATGTAGACCTGCATTTTCTAAATCCATACTGATAATCTTTTAATAAGTTGAAATGGAGTAAATAGTTAGAAAGTTTTTCATACATTATTTTTTCAAATATCTTAGAAATGACTGGAATTAACGTTTTAGGTCGATAATTGTTTATATCACATGTATCACCTTTTTTGAATAATGGCTTGATAATTGACTGCTTTAAACGCTCTGGGTATTTCCCTTCCAAAAATGATAAATTAATAATATGACATAGAGGTTTTGTTATTATACTAGCTATTATTAATTAAACTATAATTAATTGTGCTTAAATTGTCAAAACCAGTTGCTCTAGTGTTTTTCAAACTATGAACTACCTTAATAATATCATGTTCATCTACTGGTGTCAAAAACATTGTTTTATTATGATTAAACAAACTACTAAATTTTATGCTACTTGTAGCATATGGTCTGGTTTATAAAGAACTCATTAAAATAGTTACAAATTGCATGAGCATACAGACTAAGTTATTAATTTTAATTTTTTCAATTTCTTCTTTGAGAGATGGAGATATTGATAAACATACAAATAGTAATATATATTATTACAGTACTCTGTAAAAACTTTTTAATCTATTCTAAAATCAATGCCACTGTGATACCTAATTAGGAAATAGTAAACTCTGGCTGAAAACTTGAAGGATAATGTTATGTACTTGTTTGCTTCATATTATTCTGATAAAGTTTTCCTCTAAGTATAAAGCAACGCTAATAATCTTCTTAGAGGGATATTCAATTTCCATTCCTGTTTCGCGGTCGAGTCCTCTATAATCTCCTTTGTTGTGCATGACAAGCGCAAATTGTCTTGTTACTACTATTTGTTATGCTTTATATGTAGAAAATATGGATTCCTTTGACAACAAATGCCTGTTTGCAGTTTATATCGTTTGTAAATTAAAAACAAGAAAAAAGAACTAACAAATAGAATAAGATCTGAGGCCGTATCATGAACGCTTCTGACAGTATTATTCCTATATACATAAATGTCCACTTTATAAAATATGACATAAAGTTGATTTTCTTCATTGACATATTGTATTATTGAAAAGTTATTGTTTGAAAAGCTTATGGTAACCACTATCTTTTTGTACAACCCGATATCATATAAACATTTAAAATATAATTTTTTTCATTGCGATAATAGAAACTTAAACAAATAAATAAATACATTTCTTAGGACAAGCTACACAAATTGAATCTAACCCCAAAGTAAGCAAATTATATGCTTGTGTAATGGATATTAGTCAACGACACTGATACATAGAAATACTTAAATAGATACTAGAATAAATTTTATAAACACCCAGACCCGGAAATGCAGACATCTAAATGTTCATCACACAAATGCCTGCCCCTATCGGGAATCGAACCCGAGCCTCACGGTTGGAATAAAGCAGCAACATTCAGTATGGGGTGGAACTGGATGTTGCTGCTTTGCTTTGATATGACACAAAATATGTTCTTTATTTTTTATAAAAATAATATAATACACAATAATTACACCATGTTATTTCTCAAATAAGCTTTCACATGCTTTCTTGCATTTATATACGTTTATAACAAATACATCAACACTGAAAAGGTAAACAATATCTTCAACGGTTTTCAATATAATGTTACATAGGTTTTTTCTAATTTATCATTACAAATCTAATTTTATTACTAATATTTAACCCGAAAAAAAAGGGGTAGTAAAACTTTACTTGTGTGTTTGTGTCAGTACATTAGTTTAGAGTAAAGTAGTTATGGATGATGCAAGCATAAAAGCATAGTTCGGTAAATCACATGCTCTGTATTATACACAATACTACTAGCTGTTACATATTTTACATCGATATTTTGACGTGTTTTTGGGATACAATTTTATCTTTTTTTCCTAAAAAATTTCATGTTTTTTTTGTGCAGTTTGCAATTGGCGATTGATGCGTAAACAAAATTTGTCTATCTTCGCTGTCAATTAAAACAAAACAATGCTTGCCTGTTAACTAATCTTAAGTAGCTTTATAACCTAATTCGTTTTTTTGTTTTAATTAATTAGTTTCTTTCTGGGACCATCTAAGACCTTGAAGCTGTAAATTATAATATATTCTTTACTGGCTGCCCGTCCTCGCTTCGCTTCGATTATTCGAGAATAAAAATCCTACTAATATTATAGATGCAAAAGTTTGTGAGAATATCTGGATGTTAGGATATCTGTATGGAGGTTTGTCAGTTTTTCACGCAAAAACTACTGGACCGATTAAAATGAAATTTGGTATGTAGTTAGCTTTAGACCCAAAATAACATATAGGCTACTTTTTATCCCGGAGTTCCCACGGGATTAGGATTTACGCGGGAGAAACCGCGGGGCGCAGCTAGTTAAATACATCTATATTAATTATTTCGTCAAGGAGTACGGTAGACTCGATTGAAACCTTACCTGAATAATAAAACATAAAAAATAATGATTTTGAGTCGACAACATATATTCGCAAAATTCGGATTGACGAGTATTTTGTTAAATTCTATGTTAAATTCTAATGTGTTGACACTTGACAGACAAATCACAGTCGCCATCTTGGGTAGATAATAAACGTTCCGTTTTGTGATGTGTAATAGAGAATATTCCTTTATAAGTACCGTTGCCAAAATCTCAGATAAGTACTCATTGCAATTTGTTTTGTTACTTTATGTTACTTTACTTTAAATGTTGATTTAAAATAAAAATTATTTGTGTAGAAAATTTGGCAGTTTTTATACACACTAATATTATAAATGCGAAAGTAACTCTGTCTTTCTGTCTGTCTGTCTGTCTGTTACCTTTTCACGCCTAAACCACTCAACCGATTTTGCTGAAATTTGGTATGTAGATAGTTTGCATTGAAGAGAAGAACATAGGCACATTATTTTTTGGAAATTCAAACCTTTAAAGGGTTGAAAGGGTTGGCAAAGTTTGTATGAGATAAATATTTATATTACATATTTGTGCATGAAACTTTGAATTAATGCTTTTTAGTACAAGTGATGAAACACGTATTTTAGGGTTATTCGAAATTCACCCCCATTGGGGGTTAAAGGTGGTGGCTAAGTTTGTATGGGAAATTTAATTCTATTGAAATATTTTGCGTGACACTAAAATAATGCTCTGCAATACAAATTATGAGATACATATCTTAGAGTTTTTTTGAAAATCGACCCCTATGAAGGTTAACGGGAGGGGACAAAATTTGCTTAGGAAAAATATTTAACAGTAATTTTTACCATAAGTCCATAACAATGAACCACATATTACGTACGTACGTACGTAGTACGTTCGTACAGTTTATAATTAACGAAAAACACACAAAGAAATTATGATACACATAGTAGCAAAATTGGTTCAAAATCCCTACTTCCCTACTTATTAATATTATAAATGCGAAAGTAACTCTGTCTGTCTGTCTGTCTGTTACGCTTTCACGCCTAAACCAGTGAATTGATTTTGATGAAATTTGATACAGAGATAAAATAGACCCTGAGAAACAACATAGGCTACTTTTTATTGAAAAATTTTTTGGGGAGAATGGGTAAAAAGAGGGGATGACTATTCATATCTAAATTCGTCATTTTTGAAGATCTAACAGTGAAACTCTTTGTATTTAGACACTTTATGATAAACGAAAGAAGATAGACTACTTTTTATTACTAAAAAAAGAGGGAGAATGGGTAAAAAGAGTTGATGAATGTTCGCATGGAAAATTGACATTTTTGAAGATATAACAGTAAAACTTTGTATTCAGACACTTTATTAGGAATGAAAGAACATAGGCTACATTTTATAGTGAAATTGGGGTAAAAACAGGTAACAAAAGTTCGTATGGAAAATCGTCATTTTAGAAAACATAATTATGAAACTTTGTATTTAGACACTTGTTGAGGAGCGAAAGAACATATGCTACTTTTTATAGCGACAATTTAATCAAAAGTATACTTATCAACCTTATTATAAAAGAATATAAACATGGAAACGTGCAGAATCACGTCACCGCTAAATGTGTTTAGTGTAGATTAATTAATTTTCCAGATTTTTCTCTTAATAAAATGAACCGAAACTCTCCTTTTATGACTAAGTTGGTATGAACGCAATTCGTCTATATTTTTTTGTAAGAGTCCGGAACCAAAGTCTATACTATCTATACTAATATTAAAAAGCTAAAGAGTTTACTTGTTTGTTTGCTTGAACTTTCAGTGTTAGAAAGTCCATTTATACAAAAAGGCTATAGGCTATACATCATCACGCTAAGATAAATAGGAGCGAAGCACCAATGATAAATGTTTTAAAATCGGGGGATTTTTTCCTACTGAGAGCGTGCGCTGCGTTAACGGTGAAAGTTTCGTAAAATCACGTAAGAAAGAATTTTTCCCCTTTAAAAGTCCTAAAAAAAGTTCACGACTGCACATTTATATCTTTGAAGGCTTACTATAACCTTTTTTATGCAAAACAAATTTGTTTCAAAATAATATATTATTTGCGAAGGTTATTTTATAAACACGATGTTAATCATTATCCAAAAAAATACATCATTCATCACAAGTATTTAATTTAAATAACATAGTATACATAATATACATAATTTAATATACATAGTATACATAATTTAAGTAACATAATTGCATTTCACGTCACTAGATTTGAATAATTATCTTAGGAGACATGGAAGTTTTAAAATAACACTATTAAATAGAATATAGTCATTACGTTAACACTATAGTTTAAAGACCGCGCGACACAGACGCGTGGTATGCGCGTGGTTGACTCCTAATGGAACGGTTGTGCTCAGTGCACTACTTTCTAAATATATCCAGATCCAGAACATCATCACGTAATACTTTTTAGATGATATTTAAATAAAAGTAGATTAAAGTTTGAAGAAGGACGTAGGCCGTTTCTCATCTTAAAATTTCAACGGGTATAGATGGAGGGTGAAATATTAACCCATTAATGGTCAAAACAAAACTACAAGGTTTTATTTGAAAATTTGTTTATTTATTTAATATATGGGATACAAATAAAGATATGAATAAGAAAAAAAATAAAAAAATATATTTTTCAGGAATCTGAAGGGGTGTTCCCAAAATGGCACGGTGGCCACTTAAGAGTGATAATTTTAAAACATAGTTTTTCAATGCACAGTGTTTTCTTGCATTTCTTTTAGCACCAGCGTCTTCCAATATGGCAAATTACACAGCGTACTAGTTTCAGAAGCTTTTTAGGTACATGATCGGCGCTATCAAGTTGCAGACCCTCCATGTTGGATGATGAAGGTCGAGTCAGTCACCCCTAAGATAGATTTAGATAGAATCTGGCTATACTTCGTCGTAACAGTGGCTAATCCATGGATTCTTCCCTAGTCTGAATATGTAATCGCCAAGCATTTGCTATCATATAGATATACAATACCCATCACCATTTTTTACCATGACATGATCAATTTCACTTTATAGAATCGGCGTTCTATAAAGTAAAATTAATTGATACATTTCATCCACTCCGATCATGCCCTTGTTATAATTGTGGAATACATTTGGGATCATCATGTTCATGTCAGCCTTCTGCTTCTTCTCTGAAGACCATCTCTTTACAGTGCCCACTGGATCATAAGTATCATAGTTTGTTGCCATCGTACAAATGCTATTGTATTTCCAGCAAACCAGTAACACTTCGTTTTTTTTATTGAATCTGTCATCAAATGTCCTTTTGCTTTTCTCTTCATATCCTTAGCGTTTGTCAATGGGCATTTTTAGTACAATTCTCGTTAATAGTTCCTACAGCACGATAACTCAATTGATGAAAATCGTTCAGCTGACGAATAACTTGTGAAAAAGTTATCGAAGTAAACTTTGTGGTTTGCGGGATCTGTTGTCAATTTATTCGGCAACATTATAACAACTCTGGTTTCTAAAGACTCTGTACTAGAAGTTGTAGATTTACAACAGTAAATATCGAAGCTGTAACAATATACTGAGGAGCTGGCAGCAACCCAATTTTTATACCCAAAAGGTATGGGTTTGCCTCTAATAAATTGTTTTACTGAATGATGCCCATAATACTTCACCATGGATTTTTCTATAGAAATATTCTCGTGAAAAACATTCCACTGGTTAAAGTTTCTTACCTTGAACATTTTATCGGTAGTGTTTGGAACAAGGATAAACTACTTACACATGTGGCCGCTGTACCCAAATTGGCACAGTAAATTTTCGGATATAACAAAAATTTATATTCTTATTATATGTAACTGCAAAATACTGTAAATCATTTATTATTTATTCATTTCAAGTATGATAAAGTAAAGTGATATTTATGGTTTTTATATATGATAACAATTTAAATAAACTGAACATACCTCCGCATGGGTTCTGATAAGAAATTTCAACAAATCATAATGAAAAGGCCACTAAGTATAACAAAATGTTTGTATTGTGCATTTATTCACTGTACTTTTAACTGCTTAAAACTGTCATCGTATTTAAACTAGTGTCAAAATGTTTAATTTCTACCCTAAATTATTAAGTGTTCCCAAATTGGCACGGCAACCAAGAATGGGTTAAATAAACAGACTACGCGGGCGTAGCCGCGGGTAGCAGCTAGTAAAGGAAATAATAAGACAACTAGATAGCCGCCAAATCAAATATCCAAAATAGGCAAAAAAAATTAAAACAACATTATTATTAAGTACGTGGAATAAACAAATCAACCAAAGTAGCTGTTTACCTAAATTCCTAGTTATATTTAAAAAAAATAAAGAAAAAACTAATCGTAAAAAAATGGAAACATCGAGTATTACGCTAAAATAATATTAAATACTACGTTAAAGAAACTAAATTAACAAAATACTAAGAAGAAATTTTTAACGTCTTAAAATCCACCAAACACAAAATAAAAAGGGGTAAAAGCAGAAAATTCAAGCAGCATCCAATATTTATCCTACATCTATATACGACCACGCCTGGTGTTTTGTATGGGATCGCGCGCGGTGTCGCTTGTCTTATATAGCATTCAATGACACTAGAAGGGCCGAAGGAAGGGGGAAATGCAGTAAGCGCGCATGTCTTTGCTACGCTTCAACGACATTTATTTTTGTGCCCGGAGATTTAAACTTTTTGGTAACTCATTAGTTGCTCATTTTTTTCTGATAGTGTAAAAGACAGTTTTGATCTAAATTATACCCATAACGTATCTTACAGATTTATTTGATTAAAGGTTAATACCGTATTGTTAAAAATATGTTCTAAAGTAATTCTTAATTTTACTGTTTTAAGTAAACGCAAAAAACAGTTATTGTAGGTTATTCTTTAAAGATAAACATATACCACCGTTTATTTTTTATGAGATCAATTGAAGACTTTTTATTTTTTACGTTTATTTTTTATGAGATAATTGAAAAATTCCACCATACATAGTTATGTTAAAACTGTTAAAGGTTTTGGCAGCGTTTTCGAGGTAAGCTCCCGATCAGCTTATTTTTTGTCGACATATTGAACTAATATCATTAGTTTGAACAAAACATGAACTTACTATACACTAAAACCTTCCTCAATAATTGTTGTATCTATTGTTGAAAATGGACTGAAAATTCGTTCAGTACTTTTCGAGTAAATCGCGAAGAGACAGACAGACGCGGCGGGTTACTTTGTTTTATAATATGTATATTGGTTGATAATAATTTTTAACACTTTTTTAGTATATGGATATTTGTCTAGGTTTTCAAGGTCATTACCTCCTTTGCAGCTTTTGCGTAAGCATCGGAATGAATATCAGACGGCCTTCAGGTATTTATTTTCTACTACTGCTACTACTAGAAATACTAGTAGAACTACTACAGAACTAAATGAGTTCTGGTACAACGGAGCTGGTCTGATGATGAAGCTTGAAGGTAGAAGACATAGCCCTGAAATGCAGCTGCTGGTGAACCTATTGAGTTCAGACTCATTCAATCCGCCTTTACACGATCTGTTTATGTTTTCTGATGACGAGGACTTGATGTTTAAACGGGGGTTGGCTAATAAATCAAATTTTAAAAAAAATGCTATTTTGTTTTATTGTCTTTGCATTTCATTTAAAACACAAACTTGAGAACTAACGTGATTGAGATAGTTCTTATCTATCATTTATGTAGATCTATTCGGGGGTTGGAGGTCATCAGCTAATTTTCAAGCTTCGGAATAGATGTCAGACATATTATCGATATTTGTATTACTTTTAAACTTATGTGAGACCTTACGCTTAAAACACGAACGAATGCTGGTACAATTGAGCTGGTCCGATGATGGATCTTGAAGATATAAGACGTAATCCTGGAATGCTCACTGGTAAAACCATTAGATTTAGTCTCATTTGATTCGCCTTAATTAGATTTATTAAAATTTTCTATTGCAATGACTTGATGACAAGTAGCTGATGAATTTAATGTAAAATGGCTGATGTGTCATCGTTTTAAGGTTACGTTATTATGTCTGTTTCGTAATCTTAGTAGTTCTTTGAAAGCATATCATAGAAGAAAGGTGTTGTATGTTTGACTTCTTTGTGTGTTTGTCTGGGGAATCGTAGGTCCCAAACAATTGTGATGCGTTGTTTCAACTATCGATGGAAAATAAGAGGTTTTATTAAAACCAGGCGAAAAACGTTTGTATTTATGTTTGTGACAATAAATCTTGAACGTTTTGACCTATTTCGATGAGAACATTTTTATTTCAAAGCTGACATAATCGAGATTATTCTTGAATATGTTAATTAAAGGTTATCCCGGGAATTCTTTGAATTTTTTTTAATTTTAAAGTCATGAATTCACTTCCTGTGGTTCATTTATCATACTCATAATGCGTCATAAGACGTCATGTCAAGGTCTTCAGTAAAACAGTGGTCTTCTAACACTGCTCATTTTGTGAGTTATGGTAGCAATGAGGAAATACATGATAAACTAGTTTCTTCATAAATGTTGTACTTGTGCACTTTAACTTAACAAAATTGAACTAATTGCCACCTAAATTACCTAATTTTACTCATGATGTACAAGAAATTCAATAATGAAAAAAAACTAAGATCTTTCAAGATGGCGCCAAAACTCCCGGCATAATCAGTTGCAAGTAGCTACTTAAAAGGTATAAATACAAAAAAAAGAAGATCTCTTAGATTAAGACACAACATGTACAGGAAATGGAATGAGCTTTATACGTGGAATTAAATAAATCCAATATTATTAATATCAATACGTATTTGATTATTGTCTCCTTTGAGTGGAGATTAGTGGAGCGGATAATGCAATCATGATATTGTCGATTATAATTTTCCTTGTGTATGTCGATATGCTATATGACAGTTAATTACAAATAAAATAGGGCTTTGAGGAACCACTACAAACAAGAACTATAATGTCAGATACAAACAGTTTTTAAAACAAGCATAAATTGGATCGCTGAAATGTGTATTATTCTAAGGCCAAACTATAAATAACAATGAAATACTTCTATGAAACTATGAAAACTATGAATAACCATGAGATACTTCTACGAAACTATGAAAACTATTTATAATAATAATAATAATAATAATAAATCCCTGGACAAGTCACACAAATTGAATCTAACCCCAAAGTAAGCAAATTCTATGCTTGTGTTATGGGTGTTAGTCAACGATTCTAATACATAGAAATACTTAAATAGATACCAGAATAAATTTAATAAACACCCAGAACCGGAAATGGTGACATCTAAATGTTCATCACACAAATGCCTGCCCCCGTCGGGAATCGAACCCGAGCCTCGCGGTTGGTCAATGTGTTTAGGCGACAGAGAATCTAAACTGAGTTCCAATTTCGTTTCCACGTCTTGATTTGATAATTCTGATTTCGGAAGGCAGAGATGGTAGCAATTTTTTTCTTTTTCAGTACCAGATTTCATAAAAATCAGTTCCGAAGTTTTTGCAGGAAGGAGTAATAAACATACAAACAGGCAAACTTTTGAATTTATCATACTAATAGAATTAGATAATAGAAAGGATAATATAGTAAAATTGACAACATCAGTCTTTTTAAAGTCGGTTAAAGAAAACCATGTATTACATGATAAATATAATATTATATAAATATTTTTCCCAATGACCTCTGTAGAGTTTAAGAAAGTCAGATTAGCGTCTTACACAACGTAATTGAAATAAAGTCAGTTTGTCTCGCTCCATGGGATTGCTTTTATTGCTCACTTTCCTCAGGGATCCTCATTCTTACAGACTTCTTTGATTTTATATCCCTCGTTTATAGAGCAGCATGATTAACTTACTTTTAGAATGATATATTAATAATCTGGCTTTTGAAGAAAATGGGACAAAATAGAATTAGGTTTGGTAACATTTAGGGTTCCATATCTCGAAAGGAAAACACGGAGCCCATCTTATTGCTGTTCACCCGTCCGTCAAGAACCTTTTTCTCAGTTGTACGTAGATATATCAAGCTGAATTGTATATTAAATAATTAAGTCTATTATACCTTGAATCTGTAAAAATTCAAACTTCTAAGTCGACACAATCAAAACCTAGAGGAACTCAAAATCCAAAAATTTGATAACTAGCAAAGTTTCATAGCACAGATAGAGTAAAAAGCCGTATATTTTTAATAACATCGTAAAATAATAAGATGTGGTGAGGGTGAACTTTTAAATAAATAAACTACTGTACAATTACACAAATTGAATTTAAGCCTAAAGTAAAAGATACGGATACACTGCAACGCTAATACAGATAAAAGAATAAATTTAATTTAGACTTTCATTTATATACTTACAAGTTTGTACAGAAACCTCAGTATGTGGGTCCGACTCGCACTTGAGCGGTTTTTTAATGATTAAAGATAGCGAATATGTAAGTGGATTTCTCTTTGAAAAGATTAAGCATAATTTTGAAAACTGAAATAAAATTGAAATAAATAGAAGTTAAGGAATAAATAGGCTTATTTTAAGAGAATGATTTTAATGAATCTATGGATTTACTGACGATACAGGCAAAAACTGATAAAATGATGTAAAAAAAGTATGTAGCTTTACGCCAATATTCCCGAAGAGGTAGGCATAAGCACAACCAGGGCACCCACGACTAACCGACGACATTAAGTCCCACATTGTGATAGGTGACAATCCTAACGCCACCCGGGCACATATCCGATTCCGACTAACCTTTTTTATTAGAACATTGGAAAAACCGCATTTCTTTTTGTTGCCTGTCCCGGGAATTGAACTCAGTACTTAACGAAGACAAGTCCAACACCTGGACTGCCAGACCACAGAGGCGAAATAATGTATCTTACCCGTATCTGGGCTTACTGGAGTTGATGACGATTTGGTACATGGGCAAGGGATCGCACAGATAAGTAAGATCTTCAAAGACATTTTATTCTTGTTTTTTAAGATTCGAAATCGTAATCTTTTAGAAATTTTAAAATAGGGTTACTTTTGAATCCAAGTTCCAGCAAATTAGAATTCGATATATAGCGATTCATTTATATTGAGTTCCAAAAAATCAACGGATTTGATTTGGTAAATTATTACTCATTATTAACTGAATGTTAATTAACACTGATTGTATTGAAGAATACAAGAAGCCTTACTGATCTTTGCAAAGTGCTTAAGAAATTTTACGATCGATGTGAACTGACCTTTTCCCCTTTAACTTAACTGACTATTAGTTTAAGAAAAACTCAAGAGAAACCGCAATAGCTGATCCAAGTTTACAACTTAAATAGTTCCAAGATACAAATACATCTTTATATTTTTGTCTAGGAAAGTAAGATACAAGTTTAAAGTGAAAAAGTAAATTATGTTTCTAAGTAACCCCACAAGAATCTTTTAACAAGTTTCGACGAAGCTCTCTCTAAGTTCTTTTAGTTTTAATCGCTTCTAAAACTCCTAAAAACCGTAAAGGATTCGAGATCCTGTATTTAAATAGGAATTTTCAATGACATCAACCTGACATATTATATTAACCGTATGAGCAAAATGGGATCTAGTCTATTTAGCTATGCGAATGGCAAAGTTTTACAACAGGACGTAGATAAAAGCAGTTTGAATTCGAGCCACTCTTATAGCCCTGTCTTTTCCCGGGAAAAGTTCCTTGCAATAGCCAGAAGCAAATGTAAAGTTTTTTTTATATTACCTACAGCGACAGGTGTCGTAGGCGTATTCCATTAAACTTTGACTTGTAAAGTATAAAAATATTCGCTACTCCAACGTTTCGAAAACGACTGAACTAGTTTGTCCAATAAAATCAATCTAAATATTAAGTTTAAGTTCTCCTTTTCTAGCGGGGCCACAGGTAGATATTTAAATGGACTGTATGTTAAGAAATGAGCGGATGTCAACTTGAGAGATTTCAACTAATCAAAAGAAAGTGTGCGGCATAATGAATATGAATTTCAGTTTCAGGAAATTAAAAAAAAATACCACTTGAAAAGGTATTTCAAACGAATTTGCTACTATACCTTGCAATATATATATATACTTTTATTGCTTGCTAATCTGTTAAACTATGTCATAGCTCAGCTGATTCTTTAGATTGATGTATTCCCTAAAATAGTGCTAGTGTCTAACTACTTAGCTGATCTTTTAAGCTGAATTCTTTATTATGGAATTACTTTTAGCGCTTTGTATACACTTTAAAAAAATAGCATCAGCACAATTTGAGGATGTTTTGATGTGCTCATTGAGGGTGTTGGCGTTACTATATAAATATGTGTCCTTTGTCTTATTATATAAATTTAATATGTTATATTAAATCTAAACCCAGTGTTAGGATAATGTTATAAGTTTGTGTTGTGGGTAATACTTAACTATACAAATACATAACACTTAAATCATATCAGAATAAATTTAATAA